>WEIV01009770.1:48423-107968 GCA_013390005.1 Calyptomena viridis
AGCCTGTTCCATTGGTTGACCACCCTTTCAGTGAAGAAATGATTCCTCATATCCAATCTAAACCTTACCTGGCACAACTTGAGGCAATTTCCTCTTGTCCAGTTGCTTTATATTTGGGAGAAGAGGCTGACCCCCACTTGCTACAACTTCCTTTCAGGTAGTTGAGAGTGATAAGGTCTTCCTTGAGCCTCCTTTCCTTCAGGCTAAACTACTCCAGCTCCCTCAGCAGGGCCTTATAAGATTTGTCCTCCAAACCCTTCCCCAGCTCCATTGTTCTTCTCTGGACATGCTCCAACACCTCAATGTCTTTCTCGAAGTGAGGGACCCAAAACTGAACACAGGATTCAAGGTGTGACCTTACTAGTGCTGAGTACACTGCCCTAGTCTTGCTGGCCCCACTATTACTGATAAAGACTGGAATGACAAAACAAGGCTTATTTTAAAAAAATCCAACCCCCCCAAATGATGTAGTGAAATTATTTATCTATGTGTTTATGGAACACCCTATATGAATTCATTTTACTGAAAATTAAAATAATTCCAGCCCTCAAAAGTCTATTTGTTCTAGAAATTTTTAATAACAGAAAATAGGAATTTCTGGTATAAATGTCACTTCAGCCATAATTGTAATTAAGAGGCAATTATAAGGGTGTTCTAGCAAAAACCAAACTGTCTAATGTGGTCAAAGATACATAGAGGAGAATATTTAAACCAAAAAACATTAAAAGAAGTCTTCTTTAATACTTACCTTATCTATTATTACTAAAAATCAAACAAAAACCTTTTGCCTCAAAAAGCTAATCCAAAATTTCTCTCATAATCTGGCCCCCCAAAAATGTATAATTTATTTTTTTCATTCTGTGTCCTTTCCTTGTTTCAATTAATATGTATTTTTTGCTGTCACACTCACAGGGGACCTGCAGCCAAGAGCAGGAATTTTTCATATTTTCCCAGTACCCTTCCATCAGCCTGTAGGCCACCCATCAACTTCCTAGACTAGACTAGACTAGAACAGAACAAACCACAACAGTTCCAGTTGGAAGGGACCTACAATGATCATTTAATCCAATTGCCCACACGCTTTGGGGCTGATCAAAAGTTAAAGTATATTATTAAGAGCATTGTCCAAAATGCATCTGGAGCACTGACAGTCTTGGAGCACTGACCACCTCTCTAATAAGGCTGTTCTGTGTGTCTGATCACCCTCTCAGTAAAGAAATGTTTCCTCATTTCTAGTCTGAACCTCCTCTGGTGCAGCATTGAACCATTTCCACACTTCTTGTCAGACTATGCTGTAGAAGACCAGTTTGTAAACCATGACTCCAAATGGAAGCACCTCATTCATGGATTAATCCCATGCCAGCTTTGGTGAGTCGTGTGCCATGTTAGACTTGCCTTAAATGTTCTGTAATCCACCTCTTTTTGGTAGATCACCTCTGCCATGCAAGAACTGTTGTCACTGAAGCTGCTGAAATCTATAGACACATCATAAGACAAATTAAGGTTGTCAGGAGAGTGTCTGAGGGGTGTAATCTAATTTACTGCTCCTCACTCTGAGTTCAGAACAGACCAAGTCCACAGCCTTCACAGCAGTCTACATATGTTGTCCTTCAGCTAGGAGAATTGTCATGCCTGCTTGCTTTGTTCTATGAACAAGGCAAAAATCTGAGTTTCCAGTGCTTCCTGCAGCCTTCTGGGGATATTAGAAAAGAAAAAAGATCATCTGTAACTGCACTGTAACAAGCTTTCATTAATCGTATATGCAATTTCCTGTTACATCAGTGACATTTCACCATGTGAATTTGGGAAGAAGATTTGACTTTTTATGTAATTTGTATAAGTCATGGTTCATTAACTCTTGGTTTGACAGAGAGCTAAATATGTTTAGGTAACAATAAAATGCATGAGTATTAGCAAGTTCTCCTATAACTACTACAGTCACAGCTCCTTAGAGCTGTGACACACACAGGCCTTAAAAAAGTTCAGAAAAATAATCTGAGGCAGTAAATAAAGTTATAAACTAGAATATCCTGTGAAATCACACTTGTCAGCACTCTTTGTCAAGCAGAAACAGTCTTTATCATGGTAATCCATGATTTGAAAAAGAATTCTACTTCAGATTGAATTTCATTTTAAAGTTAGATTCAGTAGTGAAGTTAATTACACTTATAACTACTCTGATACCACTTTTTAAGAGATACCTGGCTGAAAAGAGTTCAGGCACAATTGATCCAATACAGATGACATTAAAATAAGTCTAAATAATGGTGAAGAACATCAAGGAGGTATGTGTTTTCCCCACATGAGTCAAGGAAGGTAAATCTAGGTGACATTCTAAGTGAACCTCATGGAATCTTGTGCCCTTTCAGCTGTGAATTATTAAGGTCACAGTTTATTGCAGCAATCCCAATGAGTTATGTAAAATTTGTGTAAGAAAAGCAGATCAGAGAAGAAAGGAAGTTCACTACAGAACTGGAACAAGTAAGCAAATTGTAATGTAAAATACTACAGGTAACAATGCAGGAGACTGTTCACAGTGTCTACCTTTGTCTGGTATGATTTTATATTTTAAATTGACTTTAGATGTATCAAGTGTATTTTGACTGAACCAAGTGATTTAATTACTGAGCACTACCAGGTCTTATCTCAGGTGATGTGGATTTCACATAAAGGAAAGAATATAGAGGAGAGCTCAACAGAACAAAATTTAGCTACTTGTATCCTAGGTATTTTGTATGTTCTTGGTTTTTGAGCCTTGCACTAGCACCAGGAGCAGCAGGGAAACTCCATTCTGAAAGCCTGTAAATGCTTGCTAACTCTGCTCTGTCTTACTGCTCCTAGCCCCTTACTGCTGCTCCTTGAAACTGTTGGTTCCTCACAGCTGCCCTCATCTCCCTGTCACAAAATTTAAAGTGTTAAAGAAAAATAAAATTTAGGTGTATCTACTATTAGATACAGGAAAAATCAGTTCTACCTACATAACTGGTGTTGAATGAGCTCTGATATTCACATTTCACATTGGAGTGGTGTTAAGGTGCAGGCCAGTGTACATACAAAGTGAAAGTTTCAAGCTATTTTCTATTTCAACACCTAGATATGAAATGAAATTAAAGGGAAGTTTGTTTAGTCCCATCCAGGACAACCAAGAGTCCTTATCCTTGCTGATAATCCTTTGAGCCCTCTGATCCTTCTACAATTTCTTTCTTAATACAAGGGCTCAAAATACCATTTCTGCTTGATACATGACAGTTAGTTGGTTTTAAATTGAAATGGAATCTCACAGTCCATTGGTACACTAGTTTGACTGTAAATAGTAGTCTGAATTATACTGTTCATATAATTTTTTCAGACAACGAGTTTAAATTCAAATCTCTGAGATGTCTCTTATTACACATAATCAGATGCAGTGGTTTTTAGTTCAGTGTTGAATTAATAATCTATTTGTGGAATTGCAGTATTGCAACCTTAGTCTTTCAAAACAACACATGCTCCTAATGAAGGATGGCCAGGTATTGGATCAAGTTGCCCAGAGAAGTGCTGGAGTCACCATCCCTAGGAGTGTTGAAGAGATGTGTAGATGTGGCACCTGGGGACATGGTTTAGTGGTAAAGATGACAGTGCAGGATTAATGGTTGCACTTTATGGTCTCTGAGGTCTTTGCCAGCCTAAATGATTCTATGACTCTATAATTAAACCCTTCCAATAGATGGCAGTCTATATTCATACTTCAGGATTCCCTTTTATTTTTTGTGAGCAAAATAAGATGATGCATTCTGCATAAAGCTGTGGTTCAGTGTATAAGTAAGTAGGGCCACTGCTGTGCCCATCAGGATAACTCTCATGATACATGGAGGTAACACAATGGAAATCACAGTTTAGAAATCCAATTTATCTCACTGTGAATTGAATTGCATCTACTACAGAAAGCAATTAGTTTTGTTGTATAACACTCATAGAAATGTGACATTGAGAAACTGTTTGCAAAAGACGAAGTTTGAATTTAGAAAAATGTTAATCCCTGGTATCAAAGAAAACAAAAGAAATCCAAACAAACGCATCAGGAAAATAAAGAATTTTTTACCAACAGTAGCCAAAAGGTCAGATCACAACTGCTGAGGTAATGAAGCAAAAGTTTAGTTGCTTATACAGTTTATAAAAGCATATTATTCTATGGGTATATTTTTTCTCAGGATTGAGTTTCTGTCACAGCTGAGTTATGGATAGCTCTGTTTCAAGTCTGTACCTTCATACCAATGTCTATAGCCCCAAGACTGATAAACGATGCCTGATATTAAAGTGCTTGAACACTGATTTTTTTTCTCTGTGCTTTTGTAAGTGTCAAATAGAAAGTTTCCTCATACCATAAACATATGCCACCAGTCCTGTAGAAGCTTTAGCAAGTTAATGTTCAGGTAAGTATTTTCCGCCTACATTTAAGACAGTGAATGATGAGTTTATGTAGCAGGTGTTATAAGCTGATTACCTATGATAAAAGGAGATGGAGCTTAATAGTGTAAGAAGTTCCTCCTACTCTCGTATTTTGTCTGCATATGAACTAGCCTTCTAGCAGAGATTAACTTCTACTTTAAAGAATGGGTTTATGCATTTTTCATTACTTTCCCTTTTCCTAAATTCATGCTCAGTGTTATTCCTCTAGGCAGCCAGAAACATATAATAACAGACACTGTAGAGCTCAGCAGACCTAGCCGCTGGGAAGTATAGGAGCTTATGTCTTCTGCTCATAACAATTAGAAACGGTGTCATTTGTTTTCCCTGAGAAAATTCATTACCAGGACATGCTATTAGTCAGGGCTCCTATACACTTTTACCTCAGAATAACCTCTAATATGAAAATATTTTTCTTTAATTGAAAAGCCTTAATTAGATTCAGAACTCACTTGTTTCTCCATGAGCACTTCTCTACACACCGAAATGTTCAGAGCCAGTGTTTTGATGATTGCGTATTATTATTTTCTACCCCTGAGCACAAAAGCAATGTTCATATGAATGACAGAAGGGAGGAGCCACTGCCCTAGGTTACACAAAGATTCTGGTCTGCACCTTTTCCCCAAATAGGCCTTTTCAGTTTTTGAGTGTTTTACCTTCTTTAAGGAGACTAAATTGCTAGTGATTACTTGACCACCTGCAGTGACTGCCCAGGTGTTGTAAGAAACTTGACTATTGGTGCTAATGGCTCAATCAGCAGTGTGCTTTGGTAACAATGTGCAGACTGGTCACCCAGGCCAGGTGCTGAAGGTGTGCGCATCCAACACCTCAGGCTACAAGATGGATGTTAAACAAGATAATGAAAGAGGCAAATCCTTCAAGGTGGGGTAGTATTTCTCTTTCTTTATACAGATTACTCAACTGTGGTAAATCCCTGGAACAGTCACAGCTAGCCTGAAGGTGTTAATCTCTCATAGGTGAGCCATAATGGGCCATAATGGACTCGGCAGCACTGGTGGAAGACACAGCTGCGATATCTTAGAAGGTGTCAAAGACCCTTGAAGCATCCCATGACTCACAGTATTGTATCATCCTGTGTAAAACTCCCCTCCCCAGGGAAGATACCAGAGATGTTCCCACCTGAACCTGAGCAGGTATGACTCTTGAGTTTCAGGGCTACCCTCGCCTGCCTGGGGCTTCCACCATCACTTCAATGGATCTGGACTGTGACCAGCACTTTGACCAATGAACATCAAGATTGCAACAACCAAGCCTCATTGCTGGATCCAACAGGTATCTTGTGGGTCCTTCCAGTCACCTGGGGAGTCTGCAGCCCTGCTCCAACTTCCTGTATCAGCACCATGGCCTCACTCCAGCACCATACAAGTGCCTGCTGGTATTGAATTCTAGCTATCTGCCATTTCCTGCCAGTGCTGACCCTCCAGCTGTTCTTGCCAGGTTTTCTAGGTGTGAAGGAGTTGAACTGCACGGAAGGGTGGCCATCTGATCTCTGTCCTGTGGCCAGGTGTGTTTATTCCAGTGTCCTGGTTTGGAACAAATATATTCAGAGGGATAAATATTCTCTGATAAAAACAGGCCGCAGTCACCCTCTTCCACCAGCTTCGATAAAAAGAAATATTTCCTCGAAGGAAAGTGAAAGGGAAAAAACCTATTCATTTAACAAACACACAAGAAAAATAGTAATAATAAACACTAAATATATATATATGACAATAAATAATGAAGTCTCTCACTGGAAGACTGGAAGACCCAGAGTCCCTTCTAGAGTCCTAGGCCAATCGTTGGGGGCCCCCCAGGCCAGACTGATGGAAAAGGCCTCCCAGTGAGGCATCGATATTCTGATGTCCCAACAAGTCCAGGAGAGAAGAAGAAGAAATCAAAAGTCCAGGAAAATGCAGAAGTTTAAGTCTCTTTCTTCAGAAGAAACAGGCAGAATTCTGGCTGGAAAAGCTAGAAGGCAAGTGTCTTCCTTCCCCCTTGCAGCTTGGCTGCTGGAAAAAAAAGCCAAAACCGCACAGCAGCATAGCAAAACTGACCTTGAAACATTAGAATTGTTTTGCAAAGATTTCTCCANCTTGGCCACAAGCGGTACTCCTCATGTGGTATTTTCAGCCCAGATTTAGCTCTCTTGTGGGGGAAAAAAACAAAAATTTTTTTTTTTTTTTTTTTCCCTAGCATAGAGAAGACGAATATGGGATATATCATAAAGTCACCCCAAGACATCCAGGTAGGGGAGGCTGGCTGTCATCTTGATTTGATCTGGTGGGCCAGGCTTGGGAAGTTTCTCCTCATGGATTGGTTTAATCCAGTTTTATCAATATACTTATTAGTATTCTTTTTGGTAAAGAGTTATTTTTTTCACTTATATCTGGGTGTATTTGGTCTCTCTCTCTGTATTGGAGAAAACAAGGATATTGAATCTGAGGGAGGGGACTTTTGTCTAGTATCTTCACCCCTCCAAATCGTTTCAAACCAAGACAACTATACAAATATTTGCCTTTATCCATGCCACATGACTCAGGAGTATGCACCTATCCAGTCAATGCTGATACAGGAGTTCCTTTGCTCTTACATGTTTCCCTTCAGTTTAAGCATACCAAAAATCCCTCTTGCACCTGTTCTAGATGAAAAAGCATTGTGACATGGAGTACAGTGTCTGGCCAGAAATTGCGCCAAAATATTTAAACCAGGTCAATTTGTTTGCGGAGAGACAGATGATTGCATGTTATTTTAGTGTGGTTTAATGAGTTACAGCTTTTACTAAGTAAATATGACAAGTCTGAGGAAGTCTGTACTGATACAGTACAGACTACTACATGTACTACAGTACTTAGGTCCTACGTGTCTTTTCTAGTCATAAGTCTCAAAGTGGGGTATTGTTTCCTCATTTTGTAAATAAAGGAACTGTTAGAGAAACTGAGAAAGGATGAGGAAGATGGACTGCATCAGGAGCATCATAGTTTATGACCTTTTCTCCCAAGTTCCAAGAAAATAGTCTAAATATTGAGAAAAAACCCAGGTTTTCAAAAACCTCATCCCTATAATATTGAGAGGAATCACCTTATCTTTCTTTGAATGTTACCTAGAAAAAGAAAGGCACTTGCAGACAATAATAAAAACCAGTCACCTCAGAAGGGTGATTTACTTATTCTATTACAGATAAAGACATGGCATGAATTCCATAGTGTAAAGGTCTGATCCAGTCATTTAAAAATGAAGATTTAGTACTTTTTGAGGTACTGTTTGTTGGAGTCCAGGATATCGAGTCTACACCTCAGATTGCCCTGGGGGGTCTGGGACCCTCGCAGAGACCCCAGGAGGATACAGTTTTTGATCTGTGTCCCTGGGAAGGACTTCCAAAACTGATGGAAGCAAGAGCAGCAGAAAAATAATTTGGATCATGGTTTGGTTTGTTATAGAAGTAAAGCTTATACTTTTAGATTTTGTAGTATAGNTGTATCTGATATCCATATAAGGCTGGCAGATATAAAGTTATTCATACTTATGCCTTTCCAAATGGGACAGCCTAAGACATTTAGGGTGGCATTAAAGACCTGTGCATGGGCAAGCAAGTAAAGCTGGAAATATTTGCTGTCCTTTTCAAACTAGAAAAGCCTTATTGATGCCTTAAAAATAATTTTTGTATGCCTAAAGATGAATCCAATTTACTTGGAGCTGTCACACATCACACAGGTTTGTAATATGCCAGAGCTCCTTCTTCATTACCATGGAAGAAGGCAGTTGCACACCTGGCTTAAGCACTTTGAAAGGATGTTGCCAGTTACCGGCTTGTATCCACAGTGCCACAAAGTGGGATGAGCCTATTGAAAAGTCTAATCCAATACCTTTCCGAAATGACCCAAAATTGGGCCCATAATTCAACATACCACTGCAATACCTGAGGCACTGGAAAAAGCTTTAAAACAGATGTGGTACAGAAGCTGAAGTGATAGAATTTTAGTTTAGTTGGCTTCTTTACCTGACAGGCAGGTAAAAAGTCTTAGAGTATTGAGTCTCTCTCAGGACTAAAGATTTAATGGAATAATGAGATGATCTAATGGTCTGGTAAGTGCTAGTATGGTCTTATTTTACTATGACAAACTCAACATTAACTGTGTTTCACTGGCTACCAAAGTAAGGAAACCCAAAAAGCCCAGACCAGTAGGCAGTATTTCAAGACTATGTTGAAAGAAAAATTTTTTCCCATCCACACTTCACAGATTGTCTACTGAGAAATCAATAGAGTTAAATAACTCATGTCAATTTTGGACACCATTTACATGTTATAGGCTTGGATTTTGATTTTTATATTGATTTTATGTTGATATAAATCCTTCACTTCAAAGGAGCTACTTGATTTAAATCTGTAACACAACAAAACAGGACCTATTTGCTTTTATCAAAGGTCTTTTGACTTCACTGGTATGAGCTTTAAACAGACTGGGTCAGAGGACTCTACCATAAATTGTAGGAGTACTTAATTTCATTTTAAGTACATGCCATGTAATTACATTGCTAAGACAAATTCATTCTGCAGGCTATGTTGTTCTTAATTGCAAATAAAAAGAAGGCAAAGGAAGAAAGCTCGAAAAAGATTTAAATCTTGAAACTGAGTAGAATCTAATTTGGGTAACTCAGTATATATATAGAAGAGAAAAATAAGTAAATTGGGTCAGATATTCAAACTGTTCTTTTTATGTCCCTTAGAGTCATGACAGTGTATGTGTGTGAGTGTTTCTATGTGTATATAGAAATAAAAATATGTATCCTTATGTCTATAGACACATTATATATATTTATATGTTAAAGTTAAGGAGGAGGATCAGTGGATCTAGGTAGAAAAAAAAAAGACTGTCAGAGCTCAATCCCTTAAGTCTTTGCTCCATCTGAACACAAAAGCACAAATGAAACTCAGTCATTTTACCATTTGGTAATGACATTGGTGCTTCTCTTAAGGGAAAAAGGCCATTTTGCCTTGAGGGATTGAGAATGAGAAATAGCAGCTCAAATTTTAACTTTTTTTTTAAGTTCATAGATCATTTCTCATGCCAAAAGCAGGTTTTGCACAGGAACCCTGATGCTGGACATCAGGGAGTTGTGCAGCTGTTTGACAGCTTTACTGTTCACATTCGGCAGGATCTGTCCTCTTCTCGGTGTCTTCTTGTGCTACCCAGCTCTAGAGTGAGGAGAGGAGCCTGTTGCCATCACCAGATGTCTGTTCTTCAAGGATTTCACAATTTATTCCTTTTTTCTTACTCTCAATACTTAGGAAATTTTGTACAGTGTCCTTTGTATGTAAATGAAATAAAATCACACGTATAATTATAGGAGACTACAGTAAAATAGTATTTAATGGTATTCAATCTTTTTCTGTCAAGTCGCATGGTTCAAAAGTTGCCTCTTCTGTTGTTCACCCTCTTTTTACCAAGTCTGGTCTCTTTTCCAAGTTGTGTGGACTAAACTTTTTTTTCCAGTCCTGCTCTTTATAAATCTTATTTTCTTTTCCACTCCTCCATTTCTTTTTGCCTTTGTCACACAACACAGGCTTATACTTACTGCTTTCTCTGAGAGATGGGCTTTGGATAAGGACAGAAAGTCCTCATGAGGGCAATTAGTAATACTCTGTAAACCTCTGCTTCAAAATTTCTTTTCTCAGGTCACCCGATCTGTCTGTGTCTGCTTTTGGTTAGATGGCTTGTGAAAAAACCCTGAATAGGTTGGTTTTGCAGAAAAAATAATGATTTATAGACTTGTCCTTACTACTCGGTGTGTTACACTGTCAACTTACATTCATTCTTTACCATAGTTGTGTTCTGGAAAAAAAAATTACTTATTGAATAATTAACCCCCTGTATATCCTGCTGTTGTGTTCTCATCTTGGAAACAGTGACTACTGCCTATTGTAAGGAAGCTTAGAAATTAAAAATATTTCAGACCCATCTGTAATAATAGGAAAGACACAGCTGAACCCTTGTCACACAGGACCTGCTACTCTCCATAGTTTGAGTGTTTTCTGGAGGGCATAATGTCATTGTTGATGATAGTACTCTCAGTGGCTGGCAGACAAAAACTAATGTAGCTTTCTAATACCAATGATCATTCATTAGGGTCTGGGAAGATAATGATGATCAGAACCTTGAAGGACAGCCACAACTCAAAGGGCAGATAATGACAGAATGAGACCTTGGGTGTGAAATTTTGGTCAGTTTTTCAAGAAGGCAAGATATTGTATGAAGACAGATAAAGGCTTCACAGAAAAAAATATGATATTCAGGAGAATAGAAAAATAATTACTCATGGATTGCATGCCAATTATTCCATTAGTATGATTCTTGTAACTATAGTTATGTCTTTAGACTTTTAAACTATGTCTGCCTTGTGAAAAATTGAGAAGAAATGAGCTGGAATACTGTACTGTGACTATGCCTGGTGCTGAATAGCTAGCATACAACTGGCATGATAACAGCCCAGGTCAATTACCACTTTTTGGGATATGGCTAGGCAAAGGTTGGGAGATTTTATGCACAGGAACCGTTTCTAAAATCGATATGCATGAGGCTGAATGAGGTTTTGCTTCTCTCAGGACAGGTCTCCAGAATCATTCCAGGAGTTTCTCCAGCAACTCTATGGTCTATTAATCTGTAATTTAGTGGAATAATATACCCCAAAAGCAAGGACCATTAATTTCACACTGCTAAAATGCCACTAGAGGGGCTGCAAAGTAACCCTTAAAATATTTCAGACCTTTAAACTTAAGAAAACAGTAGGATTCAGAAACACAAGGTTCTATTAGCATGGACTTGGAGGATGCCCAGGACTCAGCACAGTGCAGAATGAAGGTAGCTTTCTGAGCTCTTTTATTCAGCTGTGGGTGGGTAGTCTTGAAGACTTTCCATATATCTATGCTAAAATGTTTATTGAAATGTCCAACTCTTTGGTAGATTTCTTTCTTATCTTCTCTTACTCCCTAGAACCTGAGTAATTCCACTATTTTATAACTGTTCTTTCAATTTTAGTTGTTGCATACCTATTTATTCAGTTTTAGGTAATCTTTGAGTATAAACACCCTTGAAAATTTCATTTCATTAGCAAGATATATAAGAAGTGATTTTTACATTCCTTCTTTTTCCACCTATGCATTCCTTACTCTATTCTGTGAACATAGTGCTGACATTTTAAATATAGTATCCTCTTTATCACTTTCCTTTTTGTATGTTAGAAGAAATTTGCATACCAGCACCACATATTGGAGCAGTTCCTTCTCTGTCTCTGGAGAAACTCATTGCTCTCCACCCTTGATTGTCTTTAGTCTTTGCTAAACAACAATATACTAGTTCTCCTCAACAGCACTTTTCTTCCTAGGATGAGTGATCTAATTAACACTGACTGGACCAGTAGCTTCTCCTAGACTTGGCCTTGCAGCTCAGAAAATGTCATTACCAGTGCTTTAAGATACAAACAACAAAATCTTTTCATGTGGAAGATTATTTCCTGTTATGCCCTCATTTGCCAAAATGTGATCCTCAGGAACTGAGATCTATTTCCATACCTGTAAAAAGAGCAATCATAGCAGTGCAAAATTGGCTGCCAATATATCCTAGTGACCTTTTATATTATAGCAGTGTTGTTACTGCCACAATAGGTTAGGGTATGTCACCATTTCTATTATATTTGAAACCACGTTTTTCAGAGCTTTATAACTTTTGTACTGTGATAAACACTGAACTGCATCTTTATATATGGCTTGTCAGATTAAATAGATGAAGACATAGTGGTTGGAACTTGGGTGGTATATTATATCAAAATGGTAAAAAAACCAATGAGCAAGTGGATTTCTCTTCTCTTTCATAGTACAAAATTTAAATGTTCTTAAAAGGGAACATAAAGTCTTTCTTTATAAAGAATAAATTAGGCTTTCTATTTTTGATACTCAAAAGAAGATTCCTCTGTCATCTGAGTGAAGCAGAACTAAAATCCAAGAGCTGTTAAGACCTAGGATAGTATTATATTTTTACTACTTCTGTAGGTTGAACAAGGATGTTATTCTCTACTGGGGAATACTCCTTGCGAGAGCTGGCAGAACAAAACATTCAGAGTGTGTGAGGGTGGTTCTGAGTCATGTCTGGCAACACCGACAGGCATGCTAACAGGCAGACTGTCAAAGAAATGGGAAAACTGGATATCTGATGAAATAATGTGAATATGCTCTTTTAAGAAGGTCATGGCATTCTTCCTCCCCATCAATAAATCTCTGCAGTTTTCTGTGTAGTGCACAAACTGATACAAGGCAAGATTACAAATTTGTAGCTCTCCTTATCAAAGATGAAAAAGTGAGTGCTTCTAACTAAGGTATTAAATTTAATTCATAAATCCAGGCAATATTTGGAGCAGGGGAAAAAAAGATGCTTAAACAGGGCTATCTGTTTGCAGAAGTATACTTGAATAGCATGTCAGCAGGTTATCCATGTCCAGTCACTAAGAAAGAAAATCCTCAAATCAACAATCTGATAGATGGATGCTTTCTCCTGCCAGAAACTCTTGCTACCTTTCCATCATGTCTTTGTGTATCCACAGGTCCCTATGCCAATTCCCATGAGAGAAGTAGCACTCAGCTTGATCTTTCTATGTTTGGGTGTGCTCATACCCACATCCTGAATAGTCATCAGTATCTCTGAGTATGTTCAGGACAGCAAATAAGTTCCAGAATTAAATCAAAGTGAAAAAATACTTGTCTGCCCACAACACCTGCATGATGCAAACCTTAAAATGATACTTCCTTATTTTTCCAAGATTTGGTTTTATTTTTTAAGTAAAGTTAAATAGAGAACAATAAGACTCTGATTATGAGAACCATTCTTTAAACTGCAACAGTGTTCTGAACACACATTTTAGTAGAAATTATTTATAGAAAATAATTTTTACTGACAAAAAAGGGCATTTGCATTAGGGTGGAACCAATAAACATTTCCTGGTATATTTTTAACAACCTATTTACAAATTAATCACAAGCAAAAATCATTCAGAGAAACTGGGTATAAAGCTAAAAATAGATGTATGTTTTACATACATTTACATATGTTTTGCAGCCTGCTAGAGACTGCATATCAACTTTAATTAATATAGATATTGAACATTATTCATCCATTCTAGTAGTCATCTGTATTTGCCATGGTCTTTGCATAATTTTTTAATCTATCTATGCAGGAAGAAAACAGTGTAATAAAAACATCAAAGAAAGAAACACTGATATACTCAAACCATAATTTTGCATAACATATTAGTGAGAAATGATTGTTAATAAAAATCTAATCATTAAGGAAAAAACTCAAAAGAGAATCAAAGAGAAAATAGAGCAGCTGAGAAAATCAGTAATGTGGGTTTATAAGATTTGTACTATTATGTTGGGGTTTTAGTTTAATTACAAGGTAAGATATTAGTATATATCATTTTTATTGAGCTGGAAGGAATGCTTTGCTCAATATATCGTACAAAATAATAAGTTGTTCTTGAATTTCTGTGTGTTTGTCACCAAGAAAATGTACTCCTGAGGTTATGACTGTGATTTACAGCAACCAAATGTAATCAGATTATTTCTTAAAGAGTTATATTTTGTCTGTTGATATTTCTAAAACAAATAAATCATGGTCTGCATTTTTGCAGTAGCGAATCACTGTAGTAGAGAATCTCTGTAAAAGCTGTATTGATCACTATAAAGAAGGTACAAAATGCTTACATGTACTTACTAAATGAGATGACAGCATACTAAATATTAAAGCTGCCTTACTGTTTCTTATTTTCCCAACCCTTTCCACTATTAGTTTAGCATCAAAGATGTAGTATTGTGTACTCTTACTGATTAATTTTGCATTTCCAGACCAATGGTGGATTTGCTTTCAACCTAATAAATTCTTTAATTCCAACACCACGTATTTTATTGCAATATTATTGTCAAACAATATCTGAATAGTGCAGCCTTAGATTTTCATTGGAATTTTTTTTAACATGAAGTACTAGAAGAATCTGGATATGAATATTTTTCAAGGGAAAGGCTTCTCAAATATATATTATTTTTGATTGTAACAGTGTTTATTGAAAAATATGGATCCTGAATCCAAACAATGAAAGACCTAAAATGACATTTTATCACACTTTCATTCAGCATCACCTGTAGTTCACCTACATATTCTGGGCACAAAAGCAATATGTGAATAAACATGTTAGACAAAATATATGAATACATTTCATTTAATATTTGCTTGAATTTCATGACATGTTTTCCTTATACTTTTATTCAGCAGAATAATGGAGACCCAATGTTTTTTCTACGTTTCATTTTCTGAATGTCATTTTTGTCTTGAAGTTTCATCCATGTTTGAACATTTAACATTAATTCATGTATAAAAGGAGAAATTACTTCAGTTATATGTAGACCAGAAGAAGACACTTGTACCATATGCAGCTTTTATTTTATCCTCAGAAATCTGTTTCCAAGTTCTCATTTTTTTGTCCCCTCCCTGTATTTATTTATCCATTTCAGTATATTCAGGGATATACAATCATTAATTTGCAAATGCTTGTACTAATCCTCTCGCATGCACAGGCTGTACTTTGCAATCTCATCACATTACTTAATTTCCCCAAGGAAAATCAGTCATTATATGACTGATATCAGAAATTATATGTGTGCCAGGGGACCCTGAGGGTGATGCCAGCTGTGTGCTTAATCATTGCTGGGCACCTCTAATCTTGCCAGTACTAATGTTAGGTTCTTTCCATTAATTTCTTCTACAAAAAAATGTTGTTTAGTATAAAACTGCTAAGAGTCAAACATTTTGATATCAGCTATACATAAAGGCATGTGTTTAGCTTAAACGGGAGTTGGTGATGCATTCTATCCTGGTAGTAATTGGAAGTGAAGTCCTGGAGGTGTTCAAAGGTCTCAGCTGCAGGTAAGGCAATTATCAGTATTTTTTACCTGGCACGCAAGCTTCCATAAAATGCTAATGACTTTCCCTGAAGTTTGGATTTTAGCTGCAATAACTAGAACTGTACTATGTTGAAGTCAATATTTTGTTAAATATAGATATGAAAATATCGGAATCTAGTAGACTACAAAACACAATGTTGATATAATTTCTTGACAATTAAAGATTCAGAGCTGCATTGAGTCCTGTAACCATTATCCTTCTTAGTGAGTTTTCTTTTCATCAACCCTTTGGATTTGTTTCAGTGTGAGGTATTCCTGGTATCAAAGAGTGACCTGGCATACCAATGGCCAAGAGGCAGGTAATGTTATGTTTGGAACATTCGTGAGCACTCATTTTGGCTGATCTCAAACATTCACCTTTTGGGCAGCTGTTGGTCTAAGTAGAGTCTGGGTGGAGGCTTTTTTGAGATTAGTAGGAGGCCTACCATGCCCAACTCCTTATCTGAGAGCTGAAAGGGAGACTTGTCACTGTGCTTAACTTCTGCAAAACAGAACAGTATCACCAGTAAATAGGTAACTCTCCATAATTCCGGGAAATAGTATGATTGGGTAATTCTTGAAGAAAATTTTCTTCTTTTATGTCACAAGCAATATCTGAAGGAAAGTTTAAGGAAAGGTGTCTTAAGTTTTGAAAACTAGGAAACTTTGGAAAATAAAAATTCACCCTACTCCAAGATATTAACACTGTATTGAGGCAGGGGCAGTTTCTGTGCTTATATCTGATTGGAAATTCAGTGCAAAGTTATTTTTAATGATTCTATTCAGAAAGGCCAAATTATTTTTCAGCATATATAGTCCAAGCAAGACAGCTGGTGTTTAATAAGTAATTAAAACCTACATAAAAGATGAGAACTTGGAGATACAACTGATTCCTCATAAAATATTTCATTAATTGAAAGGCTAACTAAATTGTCAGACTGTATGAATATCTGCATGAAGACCAGAACAGCTGTTTAAGAACCTGCAAGAGTGATTAAGGACTTGCTTTTCCTGTTCCACCACATCAAGGTCAAAAAGTCCTTGTCCTCACCCTCAAGTCCTGTTGCAAATGTTTTAGAATCTAGTTCCTTTCATTTTTTATTATTTAACCTGGTCTGCCTGCCTTGCCCCTTCAAATATAATTACTTGTCTCTCTGAGGTATCATTTGCTGCCTCCTTTTTGCATGGTCAGCAGTAACTCTGGTAAGACATCCATTGCCCTGTAAAGTTGTCCTGACAGCTGCCAGCTGGCCAGTGCTTCAAAAGTGGTGAAAAAAGTACATCAGCATATGCTTGACTTCTAGTTTGGTGATACAGTACATGACTAAATCCTTGTACCAGCAGTTGTCTTTTTATGTTGTAATGGGGCTTCTAGGGTAACATATACATCTAACTTCAGGCAAGAAACTTCCCAGTAAGAAAATAAATTATCAAAGTTGAAAAATGAAGGATTCAAAAGGTACAACACTCTTCAGTTAGCTTCATTTTCTCAGCAGATTATATACTTCAGGATGCATCCTTTTATTACATGATCACAATTTTTTTTTTTTTGCACAGTTGCTCCTTTAACTAGCACACTGGATGGCTGGAGCTCTGAGGATTATGTAGTTATTCTCTAAAATATTCTTGTTTCATCTATAGCAGAAGTTGAAAGACATATACAGAAAAAAAGCCAGAGTTTTGAAAAGAGTAGCCAGAGGAGGCTACTCTCAGATGGACACTGCCTCGCAGACCTGGATGTTTTAACTCTGGCAGCTACAGGGCATATGATATAAAGCAAATGATTAGATTAGATTAAATGTTCTGCTTTTTTTTTTTATATTCTGGGTTGCTGGCTTGAGAGCTTCACTTGCATGCAGTTAATGCCCACAGCTTCCTGCCAAGTCAGAACAGTAACTCTCATTCCTCATTTCCCTTGTGCTTCTTACTACATTTTTGTCCGATTTTGAGTTCTCAGTTCCAGTCTCCTTAAAATATCCCTGTTCCAGTCTCCTGTTCCTCTGGTCTGCTCAATTCCCCTTCCACATCCAGATTTCATTTCCTTCCCTCTTCTTGTTATCTCTTCAATCCCTCCAATCTCTCTACTACTTCGACTCCTCTTGTTTTCCCCCTCTGCTGTCAGATCAGCAGCTTCCTTGGCCACACTGTGTGGACACCCAGCAGGGACTTGCAACTACAACAGTGGAGCTGCGGGACTGGGACCTTGTTCTGACCCGGCCTTCCTCAGAAAGCACTCTTCTAAAAGCTACAAACAAATTAAATTATTTCATGCTGTGTGGGAATACTGGAAATGACAGGTGAATAAACTGGCATTCAGGACAGATATCACTGAAAGGAAAGAAAAATGGTCCACTTGGCCATGGCCTCACTTGGTTTTGTTAAGATCAGGATGATCTGGATAGAGGATCAGAGAGAAAAAACCTGCCTGGTTAAATGAGGAATCACTTTATTGGAAATATCAAAGACCTATCAAAGGTCTGTGGTTATTAAGTACTTGTGAAATGTTTTTAATGTGACAGAAAACACTATTATGCATGACGTTTAGATATTACACATATGAAAAAGCTTGTTTATTGGAAAACAGCCAACTATAAAGGGAAGAAAACTTTCTGTCTGAATTAACACAAAAATGTTATTTCAAAGTTAAATACACATATGTTTCTCACAGTATATCAGGATATGACCTGGTCTGACTTCATTACTTTTCTGGAAGAGTCTTCCTCTATTTAAAAGAATGTAATGACCCCAAAACTATGTTTATTCAGTTTCTTTGGCTGCTCTTGTGCTTAAGTCACTTCTCCTTTGTATAAAGAAGGGTAAAAATGATTACTAATGAGTCAGCAAGAAGATGGAGCCAGGCTCTTTTTGGTGGTGCCAAGCAATAGGACAAGAGGCAATGAGTAGAAACTGACAAACAGGAAGTTCCACTTGAGTAGGAGGAAGAACTTTTTTACTTTTTACTGTGTGGGTGACCACACACTAGAACTGATTACCCAGAGAGATTGTAGAGTCTCCCTCACTGGAGATATTCAAGAACTGTCTGGACGCAATTCTGCACAATCTCCAGCTTGAGCAGGGAGGTTGGACCAGATGATCTCTGTGGTCCTTCCAATCTTATCCATTCTGTGATTCTATGAGTTTGTGATTCTCTTTTAATCCCAATAGTCACATGTACCCTTCCAGCAATGTGGTTTACATGCACACTGCCTCCCAGGAATATGGGTTCCTCCCTTGCACACCTCTTCTGGTGGGGAGCTGGGTGTTCCAGGTCTGAGTGTGCCCCAGTGCCCTCAGCAGTCGGTAAGTAGTGCAAATGCCCCCCTACACCTACAGGTTCATGAGGTGTGAGTCCCACGCCCTGCCCCCTGTCCTGCCACCACTGCCTGGTGGTGTCTGTCTAGCCTGAGTAGAGGCTATGATGCTGGAAAGGCGCCTTCTGGTAGGTTCAGACCAGGGAATTTAATCATTCACACCGATGGGAAGACAGGAACACACTTTGCAGATGAAAGACCCCAAAATAAAATAAACAGCCAAAATCCTAATTTGTTTGCTGTGTAATGAAATCATAGAAATGTCCACTGATGTTTTTCATGTCCCAAATCCAAACAATTTTGCCTCCTATGCATATTATGACGTTTTTCAACTAACAAAAACTTTCAGTTTCCAGTCATGGTCTCAGATATATAGCTAGGAATGGCATAAAAATAACAGTGAATGTGGCTATTTAGAAACCATCTAGATAGGGAAGGTAGAATGCAGTGAGCTTGAGAGTGAATTTACAATGCAAGAATGACTTTCATTAGCATGTACAGGGAAAGGTGCTATGTGCCTCTATAAAGCACTATAGCAAGCACACTTCATGTTCACATCTCAGCTTAGCACTGTAAAGGATTCTGTAGTTTCTTAAACCTAACTGACAACATGTGATACCTTCATACCGTATTTACTGTGGAGGAGAAGAAAGCAACAACTGTGATGAGATTTTAATTTAAAAGTACTGGGGAGAGTGTACGAATGCACAAGTTCCAAGCTGAACATTACAAGCAAAAATAAATCTTTGATAGCTCAGGAAAGGACAGGATTTTCCATGACTTAAGGCAACCACTGTATGTAACTGTCATTAATATAACTAGTGAGCAAAAAGATGCAATTTTATGACATCCAGTATGAGATAAAACTCACATTCAGTTTGGTGATTTCATGGTTCTTACTAGGTACCTAGAGAAAAAAATAACCAATGTGGAGGCGTCTTGCAGAACAACTTTCTCCCAAAGCAGGTAGTGATTACAAATTTTTTAAAATGAAAACGTGAAACTGTTTCTAAGGATGTATCTCAAATACATATATCAAAGCACTAGTAGTTTACAGAACACTTAATGTATTAAGAGACAGTGTACTTGATTTGCAAAACAGTAATGTAAAGACTACTGCTGCCAGACTAAATGGACTATTATTCTAATGATGATGACTACTGTTGGTAGTAGCAAGTGGAACCATCATCATCGTCTAAATTGAACTACATATATAAACCATGTACAGATGATATATGTCAAAACTAGACAACAGATTAACTTAAATCTAGCACAGCAGTCAACAATGCCTGTGTGCTTTCGTCATGAGAAACTATCTTTCATGAATGGCTTGAAGATCAATCTTTTAAGAAGCTACAGCAAACTGGGGGAAGAAAGAAGTGAAAATCAGTGCAGAAACCACAGAGAATAAATGATGGTTTTGGTTCAAATTGTGAATTATGACACAGAGTTTGCAAAGAATCTATGAATGTTTAATTGATCAGGCAACAAATTGAGTGTTAAAACTGAATTTTATATTAAGTGGAAAAAAACCACCTTTAAGCCTTCACATAATATAGATTTTGCTGTTCCTGACATAACTACTAGAAGTGAAGAGGGAGATTCCAGAAAGCTTCACTGATATGAGAAATGCAGTTCTCAACATTGAATATGATTCTGTAAGAGTGCAAATGGCATATGCTAAACCTCTGGATGACAAAAGAAGGGATTCTGTATTATTTGAGAAAGGGAGTGATTCAGAAGGAATTGCAAAATACAAGGTGCCTACTGGTTAAAATTATAATATTAAAATTATTTACAATATATTTTTGATTAATCTAAACGTAAAAGATATCCAAATTGCACAGAGCACTTCCAGTAGTACCATCTCTCTATAAGCAAAATGACTCACATTCCTCAGCCTGATGGCTACACACTTGTCAATTCAAAGGTATTAGGGAACGTGGATATTTTTTAAGGTCAAAGAAGATACAGGAATGGCATCAGTGAAGAAATCATCCTATACAATTAATCAGAATAATAGGCCTATAATTTGCCATTGCTGAGAAGAACATCTGTATTTTTTTATGACTGTGAGGAAACAGGATTCTGCAAGAGCACTTGATCCCCTTCTGAGGCTGTTCCATGTCTTGTACCCAGACATAGGAAAAGTCCTTCACTGTTTGAAACCTTGGACTACAAACCTTGAGTTTTCTGGGAATATTTGACATCCAGCAACATGAGTATCAAGAGGAAACACTGTTCTAGGTACAAATACAAAGCACAGCACTATAAGGATAGATGAACATGGAGACAGCACATGTCTGAGAATAAAAGCCAAGCTTAAGATTGACTTGACATGTTCATGTAGAAACCACATTATACACAGTGACATTACAGTGAAGTGGATTAATGGATAGAATAGCAACCACACCTGTTCTCTGGTATTGAGCTCCGTATGAGAAATTATTGTAAGTCATTTCTATTTCTTGGATAAAACATTGCCTGCAGGAGCTAGTGGCAAGAGCACTTAAAGGTTTCCTAAAAGATATTCATGGAAGTGGTCTTAAAATATTGGTTTCACAAAGCATCTGCAGACAAGAAGGCTTTTTTACCTAGAGAGATAGAGATGTTCTGGACTAAACTAGATCCCAAGGGATCCTGCAACTTCTACCAGCATCCAATCTGTGTAGACTTTAAAGGAATCTGAGGCGGTGACCTGATATCCTCCCTTGAGCTGTGGTTAAGCTTGCATAACCAATTTTGTTTTGAATGAGACATTTCGAAAAGCCTGGATAACTGAAATTTTTCAGTGCAGCTTTTTTTTACAAAAAATCATTAGTCATTAAAAAAAAAAAACAAACCTGGAGGTTTTTAGATAAAACTTTTTAATATAAAAGTTATGTGCAAACTTTCAGCTAGCATTTCAGATACGTAACCAGGGCATGTAGGGCATGATGGGCTATCGGTCTTTTGAGATCAGCTATCCAGCTGTGTGTTACATCTCATCCATCTCTGAGCTGCAGATGCTGACAGATGAAACACTGCCATTCAGTTGAAGCTAACAGCAGCTTTTCTATTTTGTATGCTCATCTGAAATTCATATCTCTGCTGACTTTGTAAACACTACCTGGAAATCAAGCCAAAGACTTCCCACTAGGAAAAATCTATTATCATTTAAAAGCTTTTGATCTACTGGAGCAGTTGACCTTTCAAACTACTATAAAGGTACTAAAGATATGTCTTAAGGGAATTAGGTACTTTATAGTGTCTGTGAATTCAATTAATTTAATTGTATGTAAGGCACTTAGTAATCACCATACAAAAAAGAATGTTGGAGTAAGTAATCTGATATGCAAAAAAGAAATTAATTTTACTTTGACACCTCTTCTTTAGCTTAGAAATTATGATCTGTGCCCTAGGCTATCAGACATCAATGCACAAAATTATTCACAAAGGGTTTATGGTTCAAGTGGTAAATCCAGTCATTTGCAAAATGTTGACCCAAGTGAGTCAGCACAGAAAGCTTGATCTTTCAGTGTGATGAAAATGTAATTTTATGGATGTCAAGTTGAAGTTCAAAAGTGACATATAGTGTCATACAGATTAATAGTTTTGCCAACAGCAACGCCATGCTTCATAAGTACTTGTCTGGCCAATAGTAACTACTACGATGATTAAGAAGGCTGATAGAAAATGCACATTTTATCTCATTTTGCATATCATGTGAGTCTCTAGAATTAAAAATCAAGACAGGCCTTTGTAAGAATGATATTTAACTCTGTATTTCATTTATATGTAATGAAGATCTATGGAGATCTTTTTTTTAACTTAAAGTTATTAATTTCATTACTACTATTTCATATGTACCACTTTCACAAGATTAAAGACTGTCAATATTAAAGTGCAGTCGCTTCCATTTTGAACCAATGACAAACTGAAAAGTGAAAATACTGTGTAGAATTATGTCATTAGTTAGATTGTAGTTGCTAACAATCAAAAGTGAAATGAGGGATCATTTTTATTATTCTTCCATTTTTCTTCTGAGAACATTATTACGCCTTATAATTTCATTTTTCTCCCTCAAATAATTTCATATATAATGACAAAGAATATGAAAAGTAGTATGTAGAGCTTTCTGGATAGTGGAGGAGAATGTAACTGTCCTGCTATTGTTTTATTTATGACAAAGAAGTGTAGCAATTACTTTCTTTAATTATTTGTTCCTATTTGAAGCAACAAGGTAAAGCCAATCTTCCAGTTAACATGTGGGCTCTCTAGGCCATTTCTGATGTATCTTGACTGTTTACAGAGAAAAGGAAGAATGCAGGGGTCCTACTAATATTTAGGGGTGAGTTCTATGTTTATTGAAAGATGTTGCATACCCTGAGTCTTACCCTTCTGAGTAAGTGAAGCTAGTGAAGAGGTTTGTGTCCAAATGCCTTAACCTCATTCTGAGTTTACACACATGTTAAACACAAAGACACACAGATCTATTATCTAATCTTGTCCTTTCTGTACACCTTACATAAATACCTTGAAATAGGAATACAGATAATATCATGTTAATTACTCTTACTGTATTTATTATAAATTGGACTTGTGCTGAAGCCCAGTAGTTGTGGCTCCTGCTGTACAGCATGCATAATCTGCATCCAAGGATAAATCTTTTATCCAAAGATGAAATTCAATGTCAGGCACTCACAGGTTGAATAAGTCTATGTTATTATGTACTAAAAATGTTTTAAATCAAACAATCTCCACACATTTTACTTTATGTTATTTTGATCAACTCTCTTATTTGAAGGGTCAGGAAGGAGACTTGTCACTGTTTCATTTAGGAGACTAGATCAGCAAAATTCTTTTGCACTATATGCTCAGGATGAACAAGTATAAGAGGATCCAGTGTGAATTCTGCCCCAGGTATGACTTTGGAAAACTTCAGAAGTTTGTAGGGTCTGGCCCTGCCTTTTCCATGGAACATCTCCATTTATTTCATCTTAAACACACTGGAGATTATAAATCCAGGTGTGGAACTTCAGGTTGCACCTTGCGCAACCATTTAGAGAGAAGAGTTGTTATTGTTTCTCTTTCTACCCTCACAATTTGCATGCTGTCCACACATAGCAAAGAAAACATTCCTGTCTTCTTTTTTGTTCCTTCCCCCCCAAATCAGTCTTGTTCTTTTTTTCTCCTTTGTTAAGTGACAGTAAAAAAAATAAAGTAAAATATGAAAACAAAGGGGGAAAAAAGAAGAAAAAATCTAAACCTTTTCTTTTTTGCATCAAAGTAAAACTGAGTTTGGCTCTGATGTGTATGCTAAAAGAAACCTAAACTTAATCATTATAGTTATAGAATTAGATAATATTGCCAGCAGCATTCATCAGTTTCCTTATTCTCATGTCCTTGGCAACACATGCATTAAGAGCAGACCTCAGTGGCAATCCTGTCGAGGACAGAGTTATCCCTGTGCAAAATTAATGACTTTTAAGAACTGTGAAATGTGAACTCCGGCCTATCTCCTCCTCTTCACTCCTAAACCTCTGCCTTCCATATTGCCTGGAACTGCAAAAACTTTTTGAGTTACTCCTTCACAATTTTTTTTAGAAAATAATTTCTTGAAGAGTTTCTATGTAGGCAATGGAAGATAAGCAGAACGCAAATACCACTTGGGATTTTTCCGCAGGCCAGCGTTTACACTGGGGATTAAGACATTTTTCCACAAACATCTCCTACTTCTTCTGCAATAAAGATCTCCTGATTTTTTTTCCCTAAATTACCACAAATGTTACCACTAATGTTTCAGCATTGTCTTTATTTCGTTGATCATTTTAGTTTGATATTTTCCAGACATAACCTCACAAATATAATAGAAAATTTGAAGGTGTTTGTGAGCATGTAAGATATTTAGTTTTGGCCTACTTTCCATTCGTCTTCTCACCTCTTTTATAGTAAACACTCGAATCCATACGAGTTCCTTCCTACATGTTTGGTTCTTTCATGCCTGGGTTAAGAACTTTTTGTGAAGCTGTAAAAGAAAAATATGTGCACTAATCCTACAAAATGCTCAGCTAAATGCAAGATAAAATTAGAGCAGGAATTGCAGTGGGATGCAAACATTGCAATTTAGATAACTCTGAAAAGTTTACAGACTCAGATATATCCTTTGGGTACCTCTGAGTCTGTAAATCCCATCAGTCCTGCACCAAACATCCTCAGGAATGTTTTCAGGGTACTCCAAAACAGCTGATTTAATATTTCTGAGTGCAATGCACTTTGCTAAATTATTCTTCGGCTGTTTCTTCTATTAGTGAAGTTTTCTCACTAAAGTATATTTTTAATAGAAAAGTAAAACTCTCTAAAAACCCTGGTACACTGCACTGCACTCCACGTGACGAGTCTTATTCTTTCACACTAATTAAAAATAATTTTTTTTGTAATTTATAATATGCCTTTTCGTGTATATGAGAAAATTTCAAGAGGAAACAAACACAAAATAGTACATCATAAGAGGTCTTAATAAATCCAGTTATTTGTTTCATGTATTCAGCCTGCAAACGAATTACAGGTTTAAATTAGAAGCTGTTATTGGTTCTTTGCACTGGAGAGCATTAGTTTTGTCGCCTTTTTAACACATTTTAGTAGCAAAATATATTCTTAACTATTTTTTCCAGCACTGAGCTTGCTAACAGCAATCTTCTGTTTTTCAGCTTATGAAAAGCATATCTCAAGGGAGTTCGTTAACTAGATGCTCTGCTGGGTCTGTCTCCCAGGTTGTCCCCCTGTAGCATGAAGGAATAACAGCAGACACAGTAGAATTGACCTTGCCTTTCTTATTAATATCTATAGCACTATTAAAGGCTAAGGCTATGAGCGTATATCATAAACTGACTTGTATATCACTAAAACCGATTGACCACTATAACATCAAATATATACCTTATCTAGAGCCACAAATAATTATAAGGTTATTTTGTTGGAGCTCAAGCTTGATGAACTAAGAGTTTCTATTAGTTATTGGACTGTGATAAAAAATACGATTTGCCCCTTCACAGAGATATCATATGCATATGATCTCTCAGTCTCAGGGATAACTTCAATTGGTGTGAATATATTCAGTTGCTGCAAGGAATAACTTCAAATGTATCAACTAGAAGCAATTATCAGTCCAGGAAAGTGATTAAAATTACTTAAAATTAAGATTTCATCTTGCCACGGTTATTTCTGTGCAAATATACTTTATTTTTTCAACCAACATGCAAGTCTTAATTAAAAGTAGACTAAAGTTTTGAAGAGCAAGAAAATGTTAAAATTAATGCTGTAAACATAATTACTTGAGCCTCAGCTACAAATGAAAGTAATATTTTTTGCTTGCTGCACTTGTTTTTCCTCCCCTTTTCTAAGGAAGAAAGACATCATACAATGCCCTATTAAATTGCATGCTGAATGTAGGTTTGGGAATATAATTCAATTTCCTTTATAGTGACTAGTTATAACAACTCAGAGTGATATGTTCTATTGCAAATTTATTTTGTATGAAATATATGTCTTCCAATATACGAGCTAAGTGATTTAATCCTCAGAATATAACATTAAAATTTTGCTACAATTTGCAATAGAAAATGAAAATCGCAAGAAATACTTTTGTTAACTGAATCTAATCAGCCATATTTGATTGACAGCTTCAGCTCTTCTGAAAGGTGGGTTAATAACCTCAGAACTCCTAGGAGGTCATTCTGCTCAGGGTATATGGTACCCTCTGCTAAAATGATGCATTTCACATATGTTATGTATGGCAGGCCAAATTCATCAAAACAAGGCATGATACCTGCAAAAATGCCATTGGTTGTCCATGGACCATAAGAGTGGAGCAACCAAAAATCTAAGCCTCTGCATGAGCTGGCTCTCCTTTGGGCTACATTCTGAGGTAAGGCAGAATTAAATAAGGATTAGGAAAGATATTCACAGTTTAATAAATTTTTTTACTTTCTGTCCAAGTTTTTAATTATTTGAAACAATATGTGAGTACACTTGACCTGATTTTGGGAACAATTTGAGATGCTCCAAACATTCAGTGTTCAGTGAACTTGCTATTTGGTCAAGAAAATCTCTTTCCCTACTTTCCAATTCCTGAATTATATTAACTTTAAGACAGTGTCTTACTAGTGCATAGGAGTACCATGAGAAGTCTACAGAAGTCTGAATTGTAAAATTTAAGGCGTGGATGGCATTTTGAAACAGCTATATACAGCTCTGACATATCAGTATTTAATTTAAAACCCAGGGAAGCACTTAGGAAACCAAAGAACTCTGATATAGTCAATCTAAAGATTTTTTTTTTTGGTACAGTTCTTCTCAAGCTTGAAATAATATGGTTTGATGTTAACATTTTCTGAATTAATTTAATGAAGTTAAAATGTGCTATCAATTGCTAAAGAACCAGCTAATTCCAGAAAGTAAGCTGTTTTCTGGTTGGTTTCCTTTTCACTCTCTCTTGTGGCTTGGAGATATGGAATGAAGCTATGAACCTTTGTTTGAACCTACTTCTTGTTTTCAGAGAGTTCTGGTCCTGGTGGAGGTTTTGAAGTCTCCCTTTCTCTTTTTGTAATATGTTCTGAAATTATGGAGAGTAAAGCAATCACAGAGCTGCCCCATTCATTCAGAACAAAACTATGTAATAAATTAAAAGTGTTCGTAAGTGTTATCTGTCTTTGAGACCAGCTAATGCAGAGTGGATTGCACAGGGAAACTTGAATGTATTTACTGTACCTTTAGATATGAGCATGTTTATTAAAAAAAAAGATAAAATGCAAGTATCCTGGGTAAACAGATGGGCTAATATTCGGTTTAGGGAATTTTAATGATTAGTATTTTTTAGTTCTCCCTTACTACAAGGGATTTCTCACCTTTTCTGTGTGTCTCCACAGTACACTGAAGCCAAGAACTTGTCAATGCTCTTAGTTTCCCTATATTGTTATCACCAGACCAGACTGGGAAATACGACAAGGATGAGACTGAATTATACTGACCAAAAGTATCTAGCTTCTCAATGCTATGGGTGTTCAGCAAATAGATTCTTTCACTCATCCACATAGACGCTGTTGTTGCTGCTCAACATCTCTTCTGGGATTAGTTTGCAAAACAGAGACCCTCAGAAAAAATATTTCCTCAGCTCTCATTTACATATATATGCCTGCATTTGGTAATAGAGAACCCACTTCCTCTTCTTAGCACTGAATACGAGAAAGTTTGACAATTTTAAACCTTTTTACAAACTCCTGAGATGGGAAATAAATAAATTGAAACTTTTACTTAATTAAAATTAATTTTTCCCCATACTCATAAAAACTTACTTGAACAGGCAATGCTGAAATATGTCAAAAATATCTCTTTTTGCCCAAGAGTAGATGTCACATATTTTAGTATAAATATTTGAAGTATGGAACTACTGAGTGAGCGAATGGAGAAGGAAAAGGCATCCAGTACTAACTTTATGGTAAATACAGTGAATGCTTTTTATTGTTACATACAACAAAGTGCATATGGATTTTTGTAGGAATTTATATAAATAGAAAACTATTCCTAGTCAACGAACTAGCCTTGTCCATTTTGTTCACGAGGTTCATTAAAACTGAAAAAACTATTTCTTAATATGATAAACATTATTATAAATTCTTGGCAAGTGTATTGTTCATTAAGTAGTTCAAACTCATTCAGTCTTGCTATCTTGCTAATATAGAAGATGACTTGTAGGATTTATTCCAGACTTAAAATTAAGAATTTATCTTGTCCAGGCTAAACTAAAGAGCAAACACTATGCAATAGTTATCTTTGCAGTTGTACAAAACAGTAATTATACAGAAGACATAAAATGCGTGTTAATACATGGCTCTAGATTTGATTATCCTATTAAAGATAATATTACAGATAAATGCCTGTGAGGGGAAAAAGTTATTTTGCTACAGAGGAAATACTGCCAGCAGAGTTTAATACCCTTTTCTGCAAAATTAAGATAATATGGAAGAGTTTGTGAAGTTTTGGTGGTACACTCTTACACATGCACATGTACAGACATTTTCTTTTTAGTTTTATGATCCTTTTAATCACTAGAACTAGTGCACAGTCTCATCTCTGTCAAGTTCCTTTTCCATAACCCTGGTTATGTAAAAGTCATCATCACCCTAACGAATCACAGTCTTGAGCTGAAATTATTTAAAAATAGAAAATAAACTAAAGTGCCTAGTTAAAATTCTTTCTGATATCTGAGTTTATTCCTCTGCCAATTAAACATACAAATAATGCAGCCAGAGTTTATTGCATAGAATTTATGTTTGCCTTTCCTAAGAAGACATTCAAATCACAAGGTTGCAAAGCTAGTCCCCGTGTTCAACATGCAGAATGACATATTAAATAAGTTTATTTTCAGTATAATAGTGCCTTTGTTAATTATTCTGTCAAAAAGAATATTGTAATTTTGGCACTAATAAACTGTGTGCTGTGGCAGAGAATAGAAAATTTATTTAAAAATGTAGGAGAAGAAAAGAGAAATATATCTACTCTTTATAGAAGGCATATTTCCTCAGCCACTGACACCTTTTAATGCTGCGGTTGTAGATGGTGTGTGGATCAGACAAACTTGTCAAGATGTGGTAGAATATCAGTGGAATTGTGAAAGTCATGAACACTATGAAACATAGTATAATAAAGAAAGGTGAAAAAATGGACTTATAGATTTTATGCATTTACAAACTTGCCTCGATAAAGACATGAGAGTTATATAAAAATGCATTTCAAAGAGGAGAATATATCCTCAAAGTATTGCAAACAAATGATGAATAGCTCCTTATCTGTATTTTTTCTTTATATAACACCTTCTTATGTGCTACTCCTCAAATTTAGTAGTGATGCAGTTTGCGCTTACTTTAGTAACATCTGGAAATCCTCATTTCCTTTAAGTATTGTTGTGGTTTTAAGTAGCCAGAGTTTTCTATTAGCTGGGGGGGGCTAGGAGAGAGGCTTCTTTAAGAAGCTGCTAGAGTTTTTCTCTGCTCTAAGCTAGCCAAGGTCAGGCAACAACGCCTCTGTGATAACATAGTTAAGAAGGAGTAGAGAAAAAAAAAGCTGTGCAGAACATCATGGCCGCTTAAGAGAGAGGAGGGTGAGGAGTTTGATTAACAACAAGGTCGGAGAGAGGAGAAAGAGAAGATGCCTTAAACACTGGAATAGGGCCCCAGGAAAACTGTGGGGGATCATAGGAGCAAAGATTCTCAGCACACTTGTAGAAAGATTGGAAGATTTCTGCNGAAAGGTGTCTGTAACAACTATCAAACTGCTCACCCTTAAACTCTTAAGCTCTGATTTTAGTAGTAGTAGTAGTAGTAAATTCTTAACATTCTAAGTTAGAGCCTGTTTTGCTTGTGTGAAGTAGTTAATAAACAGTTGCTTGTAATCCTTATCACAAAAGTCGAGGGTTTTTTTTCCCTTCTCTGAGAAATTTTAGATCTATGTGTGGGCTCTCGGCTTTTAGCCAGAGTCAAACCATGACAGGTATTTATCTAGAGAGGTTTGGAGAGCAATATTTCCAGGAACACATTATCAAGAAACCAGTGGTATTCCTTGTAAAGTCAGGCAATGAATAGTAAAAAATTGGTTAGGATTGTTGAGCAGAAAATCAAACTATTCTGAATATATGCTATAGCAATTGTTTAGGTACACCTCTTTGTTTTTCTTGCCATTTTCTGTAGTTTATTTGAATTATATTTTGCTTACATATTATTTTAGATCCTAACGCTCTTTATTTTTGTGCAAAGGTTAGGACTGCAGCTGAAAGACAAATTTAATTAACATATTGCAAACACTAAAATGGATCAGGTTGCCTGTAGATTTCTTTGTTTGCTGGTTCAGTACTTCGACATTACAGGTTATTTCAAGGATATAATAAAAATTATTTTTAAATTATGTGTCATAATATTGCAGACAAATATACATGGCATCAGGTTTTTATGACACACTATCAAATGAGTTTGCAACCCCACTTACAAACTGGGACAGAAACACCAAGCAGTCTTAAGGGACACATAAGGTTCATTTTAGAACGTGCCTTTCTAATACTCAGTCTCTGGATAGATTGTCAAACCAAATAATTTTGAATTTTTGAATAATTTAAAGGAGTTTTTGATTAGGAGACAGCATTAGAAGAAACAGTATGGTAAGAATTCCAAGCAGCTGACCCTTGTTAAATGGCAGATAGCTTTCCATTTCATGAATAAGCTAGCTAAAAGCAGGTATCCACCAAAGATGACAAATAAATACTTCTAAGAATCAGCTTCACAAAAAGAGGTTTGGTATTTTTAACAAGAAGAATGGAGGATAGCTTTGAGGATAGCTAGGATAGCCTCAGCAATGTTTTTCTACTAGAGTTGCTAAAAATAAAAGAAGGGCCATGCATTATAGATAGAAATGATTTTGATTTTCAGACAGTCGATAACCTGCTAGGAAACAGAAATTCAAGTTTACGTCTTTTGGGGAAAGTGCCAGGTGTTGTATCAGATAATCCCTCCTATAAATTTACTAAGCTTTAAGGTAAAAGCTTAGTCTTTGAAAAGTGCTCTAGGCTCTGTTTCTCTCATAGTTACAAATCTTTTACTAATAAGGCTGTACTTATTCCTGGCTTTTTTTATGTCTGCTGGTCTTATATTGGTTCCATTCTTCACATATAATTGCTCTGTTCCCTAACAGAAAACACACCTAAATGTCTGTAGAAGCCATTCACAACCCTCCTTTGCTTATTTTATGAAACAAACCAGGCTTACCTCTCTGGTCTGCTCTTGGGAAAATAAGCACTTTCTTCTTCTTACCATCTTAGCAGTCCTTTTGTCTACCTGTAGCAGCTAAAGGAATTTTTATTTTTTTTTTGAGCTTGCACATCTAAGAGTATTCATGCTATACTAGGCTATTTTTTAGTAATGTCTGCTTCCGCAGTCTTCTCTACTTCCATATCTCTGCTATAAAGACAGCCTTGTTAGGATGCCTCTTGTTTCATCACAGCTGTAGCAGTATATTTTCTAATTATTTGGTCAAATTTTGGGTTTCAATAGAAGCTATCTAGACATTGAAGAATATGTGTGAAGAGATTAAACAACCAGTATACAATCTACACAGTATATGATAGGTAGTTTTAAAAGGCAGAATGCTAATTGAGCTGGATTACATTTTCTTGACTCATGGTTTAAGATCTTGAGTTTCATCCTAAAAGGCAAATAAGAATTTTGAATCATATGCAGATAATATTTAATATAAACACCAGAGAATGAAATATATAGTGTGAATTTGCATAGTCATATTTGTCTTAAAATTATGTTAAATTGTATTTTTAGTCAAAGAAAAAATATTATAAATTTCAATAATTCTTACTTCAAATTAAAATAATCACTTGACATTCAAAACCACATTTAGCTTTAAGAAAATTTGTTACAATGGTTAGAATATTATGAACATCACACTGGAGATAAAAAGGTTTTAGCTCATCAAAAAGTCAGATTTCATCAATGATTTCAAAGATCTCTGAAAAGCTTGGAAAACATTAACAGAATAAATTTATTTCAAACAAAGTATTACGTTCTTTAAGAGCCCAACTAAGATGAACATTTTGTGCTCACAGAGTAGCGGAGAACTGACAGAACAGTAACAGTGAGCATGAACTGAATAGTGTAAGTAGGCATGGGCTCGGTTGCTTAAAAAAGGAAATTTTTTCACTCGATATATGGCCAAGGTTTTACAAAAGTACACCTAATAATTTAGATAGATTTGGACAGTTTTCTGTAGCTGATATTTGTACAACCCAGGCATTCAAAAAATATGCTATGCAGACTGGGTAAAAGTCATGCTGAGTCATAAAGAAGAGATTAGAGACGATTGCCTGTTGGAACAACAGATTATAAAAATCCAATTGAAGAGACACAATAGACCTGCATGTACCTATGGGTAGTGCACAGGACATAAGATGTGAACATAAGATGTGATTTATTTTCTATGAACATAGTCAATACACTTAGTGATCTTTTAGGAATGAGAACACAGGAAAAAGATCATAACATTGAAAAAAGTTGATTTAAAAGAAAAATCTGAATAAATTCTTAGCATTGGTGAGGTGAATAGCAAGGTTCCCAAACTGGAATCTGTCTTGATGAGGTGAATCTGAAGAACTGGTGGGAACACCAGTGGAAGAAGCTTTTTTGAGATTCTTCATACAACAGGCAATAGTCAGCAGGACCTTATTACAGATTATTGAGAGTTGTAGGGAAATTGCCAATGGTGAAATTATTCATCTGCTACATGCAGTGACAATGAGTGATGGGTGGACTCTTAGATGGATAAGAAATTGGTTGGAACATCACATCCAGAGGGTAGTGATCAATGGCTGTTCAGCTTGGAGAAGAGAAAGCTTAGGGAGATCTTAGAGCAGCCTTAGAATACCTAAAAGAGGTTGACAAAAGAGTTTGAGAGGGATTTTCTACAAGGCATGTAGTGATAGGACAAGGAGGAATGCCTTTAAACTGAAAGAAAGTAGGTTTAGATTTGCTATTAGGAAGAAATTTTTCACTGTGAGAGTGGCGAGGCACTGAAAACTGACTGCCCAGAAAAGTGGATGCCACATCTCTGGAAGTGTTCGAGGTCAGGTTGAAAGGGACTTGGAGTAACCTGGTGTAGTGGAAAGTGTCCCTGTCCATGGCAGGGGGGTTGGAACTGGATGGTCTTTAAGGTCCCTGCCAACTCCAGACCTTCTATGATTTTATGACTCACATGTGGATTGGAGGAACAGAGCAGAAAATCCAACAATCTTTGAAGCAGATGTTGGATAAATGAGGAAATTGCAGGCCAAGTCCTGGGTACTGTAAGAGAGTGAAATGTGAGAGGAATGAGTTCTAGCTGTCCAGCCAGTCCACGCAGTGCACAGATATATTTTTAAAAAGATTAATTTACATTTTTTAATAGTTCAGAATACTTCACTTGCTTAGAACAGGATTTAAGTTCTCCAGAAGACAGATGCTCTTGAAGAGAAAAAGCTATTCAAATTAGGAGTTAAAGTATATTCTGTAAAATAAGGAAACCAGTATTTCAAAAGATGATTGTATATCTATCTTCCAGAAGTAAGTACACTAATTACATTTTCCTATAGGTTTGCTTCTTGGAATTTAAAAGAGTTAAATTAATTTTTCCTTGACTTGCTAGATTTCTCTAAACAAAACATCTGCCATTTTTTTAATAATTATTTCTTTTATCTTGGCTGCAGTTCATACGTAGATGAAGTATACGTGTACTTGATGTCCCTTATGGACATAGAAATTCTGCACATTTAAATTCTCAGACTGTTAAGCGCTGAGAGTACTTGTTCATATATATTTGTTTTACAAACTGATACTGTGAAAAGTCTTTTTTTTTTTGTATACACTTTTATATTCTTTTGTATACACTTGCTGATCAGGTAGCTTCACTTTATTTTGATTCTACTGAATGTAATTTTACTTGCAAGCCTGGGAAAATCTTTTGTCTGGTTTAACTGCAGCTTTTTCATTCAGTAGGTTTATCTGAATATTAACAGCTATGTTAATACTTTTGGAAGCTTCACAGTTGGCTTCATAGTAGAATAATACAAGAAAACCAGTTTTCAGCAAAAATCGTATTCTGATTTATCTGGAAAAATCACATCTTTTCAATGTATGGCCTCATTTTTATAGTTCAAACTGTTTCTGTGGTGCTAAGAAGCTAAAAGGCTAAAGCACTAGCAAAATATTATTATGTATCTCTCTTTCTTTTCTTTTTACGGTTATGCTCTAAGGACAACATATACTATTTTTTGCATGGTTGTTTTTTGGCTTTGGTTGGAGTTTTTTTTGTTGTTTGTTTGGAGTTTTTTGTTTGGATTTTGTTTGTTTTTTCTCATTTGTTTGGTTTGTTTGTTTTGTTTTGTTTAGGTTTTGGATTTAAAAAAAAATGAAACATCACTAGAAAAACCTAGATGTTGTGTTTGATTTTTATTGTATTAATCTCATTATCAAAAAAAATCAGAAATATCCTACCAAGAAAGGTTTATTATTTCATTTATGTGTAAGACTGACTGGACAAAATGTGCATAGACTGACTACTCGCTTCTCAATCAGCTGAAAATTTAACAATTAGTGTTGTGATCAGCTTAGTGTCTACTAGAATGCTCAGGAGCAGAACAGCAAGATTTTTTGAATGTCCTTTTCTTTCCAACTGATGGACGGTTCAGGAACTGCCTTTGCTTTTAACATCTTCAATGTTTGAAAAAGTAGAATGGAAGTGAAAGACCAGCTACTTCTACTGGTTAAAATTAGGTTTGAACTGTACTATTACTTACTGGACAAGGTGACAGATGGGGTCAGGTGTGTAAAAATATAATTATGCAACCAACTATGTAGAGATGTCTGCAAAAGTCCAGCACTTATAATATAAAAAAAAAAGGTAACTGTAAATGCTGTGATTGAGGAATTCAGTCTGTCTTGTTTTCACTGCTCTGATGAAGCAAGCCACAAGTTTTACCTTTCTGTCTGCTCAAATATGGTGCCTGAAAAATTTTCTTTAAATGTCTCAGCTTAACACTAAATAAAAAAGTACAATCCATTCAAGTTCCTCCCCAGACAAATAAGAATTTTTTTATTAGTAGGTACACAGTAAACATCAGATGGACTGGAGAAAAAGCATTAAACCAGTAATCCACAAAAACTTATCTCATAAGCAGCAAATCTAACAAAGCCTGATTTGCTTTAGAATTTCTTCTGAAAGTCTTCCTCCACAAAGAACTTGTTTCCTAAATCTGTGATTTTTGTACTACAACGCACCTGGTTGCTAAACTGTGCTCTTTCTGTGCTTATCTTTAGTTTAGCCACTCCTCTCTTGACCTTAATTTGTGTGATGGAGTAAGGGCTGTTACGTAGTTGGGTCACAATAACTGGCCAATTGGTTGTTGACTTCTGAAACAGAACAATTGTGGTTTAGTCTCTTTTGTTCCCTTGCAACATTTTTTTTGGACATTCTTTCTTCAACCAACTGCTAGTTTGAAGAAATTTGTAAGTTAGTCAAATTTCCATACAGATGCAAAGGAATGAATGGGGCAAACCCAGTAGATTTCCAGAGATGGTCTGGATAAAATGCTGTTATAACTCTAACAGAGAGCAGACAGTTCTTTTTCAGGCTTTCTTTTTTTTTGGAAGGTACTGAGAGTTTTCCACCCACTTATTTAATATAATAAATTTAAACTATCAAATTTTCAAAATAACTATTCATGGATTCTGGGCATGAAATTAGTTTCTGCCCTCCACATAGAAATTGGCTGGTTTTTTTTTTTCTTTTCTGTAGCCATATCTTACAGGCCACATTTCTCCTGAGCATGAGTATAAGTCATGCTCTCACTGGCTGTGACCTTATTCCCCTTGGTTGGACAAGAAGAACTTGATCTCCAGGTCATTGGACAATTAATGTAAACAATATAGTCTGATATATATTTCTGTAACTGCGCAAGAAGAAGGCAGACATGTTCTGACTTTCTTAGAGGCAGACATGTTGTGAGCAGACCCTCTGCCTGGTCAGACACCTGGCCAGAGAGAGCCTTGTGTCCAGGGTTCTCCAGGCAGTCTGCCTGGGGAACCATGGATGCAGAGTCTGCTGGTAGGTATTAGAGCTCTTGCTGCTGCTTAGATGCTTAAGTTCTCTCTGCATAGAAATTAGCAATCTTATAGATAAATAAAGCCTCTGAACACTTCTTGGAGTCTACCCTCTTGTCATTATGCCTCCTGAGCCGAGTAACACCCAGAAAAACCATACTTTTCCACTTTCACACTAATAGCAAAGCAAACTTAAATATTTTGAGCAAAATAGATTAGGAGACCCCATCCAGATCGGTTAGCAACTGCACAATAATATTTTCATGTTGTTTGAAGGAGAACTGGAGTGAGATCCATGCTCCAAAGCAGGTAGGAGAAGCATATTTCAGAGCCTGTCCTGAGCAGCTGTACAGAAAAATTACTCCTTGGCTTATCCTTCATGGCTCTCCTGGCCAGGGACCTGGAATCAAATTTCTGAAGGAGCACAGAGGAAGTCAAGAATCTTCTAGGAACTTTGACTTTTATTATTCAGAAGAGATTTTAGACAGTATCTCAAGAACTGAAAATCTGAAGATCAAACAAAAAATTTTGAGCCTCACACAAAAAGGATTGGAAAAGTTTGTTGTCAGTATATAAATACTGTTTTAAATTACTGTGGTAAAACTGGAATTCTGCACAGATCAATTTGACCACTTTGCCTACAGAGAAGACAACTTTGAACTGAAAGATGTCCAACTAACTTAATTTTTTATATGGCATGTTTGATAATCCCTATATATAGGAGTTTAGAACCTGCATTTATACCCCTGAGAACATGGCATGCTAAAAGTATTTGGATTTTGGAAGTAAAGGCTATGAAAAAAGTGGTAAAGTTAGTAAAAATCAGTATAAATGTAAATAATATGTTACAAAGACACATATCTTTTGTGCAAAGCATGACAAAATACTTCGAAATGGGAAAATCATTAAATTATTTAGATACAAAATCAAAATTAAGCTTTTCCTTTTGCTTTGCGCTCCATGGGACTACGAAACTAAGTATTTATGTTCCTAAAGGTGAGGGAAAACAAAGGCTAGACAGCTATGTTGGCAATAATTTATAAAAGGTACGATTGGTCTGTTGTGGTTTTAAGTAGCCAGTTTTTTATTAGCTGGGGGGGCTAGGAGAGAGGCTTCTTTAAGAAGCTCTTGGAGTTTTTCTCTGCTCTAAGCTAGCCAAGGTCAGGCAACAACGCCTCTGTGATAACATATTTAAGAAGGAGTAGGAAAAAAAGCTGCGCAGAACATCATGGCGGCTTAAGAGAAAGGAGGGCGTGAAGTTTGATTANGTGAAGGATCTTAAAAGGGAGGGGTGGGGGGAGAAAGGTGTCTGTAACAACTATCAAACTGCTCACCCTTAAACTCTTAAGCTCTGATTTTAGTAGTAGTAGTAGTAGTAGTAGTAGTAAATACTTAACATTCTAAGTTAGAGCCTGTTTTGCTTATGTGAAGTAGTTAATAAACAGTTGCTTGTAATCCTTATCACAAAAGTCGAGGGTTTTTTTTCCCCTCTCTGAGAAATTTTAGATCTATGTGTGGGCTCTCGGCTTTTAGCCAGAGTCAAACCATGACATGGTCTCAAGGCAAGAAACACTTAGAGGGAAGAAGGAACCTGGAGGCAACATTCTTCCGTGGTATGGAAATCTGTTGGTAGGAAGGGTTCTCAAAATGGCATTCTTACATTTTAAACCATCATGGAACAATTCCTGCAGAGATCTTAGGTGTCAAGGGTGAGCTACTGCACTAAACAGAACCACTCTCTGTATTTTGAAAATGTTTTATTTGATTACTTTCAAAATTCAACCAGCTTCTGGGAAACAAAGTCGCAGTTATGGAGTGACTCAGTTACTCTTACAAGAGAAAGATTTTTGGGAACATATAAAGCAAATCTAATGAGAAATGCAGAGAAGAAAACACACACACAAAAAATAAGCTCAGAACATGAATCACCTTTCAACCCCGACTGTATAATCATTACTGTAATTAAATCCTCATAATTTAAGTTATGCTTCACTCAACAGAAAATTGATGACTTATGTTTTAATGGGAATTTTATTGTATTCCAGTAATCTGTTTTGTATAAATTAAATCTCTAGGGTAAAATAATAATTTTGAAGCATAATCTGTTTGGATTTCCTTTCACATTACAACAGCTCTTATTCTAAAAGTGACTAATGCTCTCACATTTTGGAAACAAGGCAATGATTTACTGGCTGTGGTATTAATTAAATAAGAAACACATTGGCAACAAAAGACTTATAAAAAAGAAAAAAATAAATAACAGAACACTCTTTAACACTAATCCCCAGCACTTGCAGCTTATGGTTAATTCAATTATTTTAGTCTAAATCTCCTTACTATCCATGCTCAAAAATCTTTTACTTGCCTCTACATATATATGTCTCAGCTTGTTTATCTGGTGTGCAGAGGAAAGCAGCAGTCCTTGGCTTGTGGCTGAAAATAGCAAGGTGCCATGAGTGTCTCTGATGTAGATGAGAGAAAAAAAAAAAAAATAAAGCTACCATTGCTGCAGTCTAGCCAGAGCAGGACACCAAACAATAAAGCCTGCAGAGACAGTGGAGACAACAGGTTTGCAGTATCCAACAGTAAATGCTAGGTATTTCACCTATTTTATCTCACATAAACATCTTAATGGGCTGCACACTTGTGTCCCAAGCTGTTCACTCTCAGTGTGAACTGAGATCTGAAGCTTTCATTGTATAGACAAATATTACATTTTCTTACTTCAAATCCGGTTTTGATAACTATTTATGCTTTCTCAAAAAATTTAAGAAGTCCTACTTGTTTGTTCAGCTACCTCCTACAACACACGGTTGTTACTTCCTTAAATAAGTATCTCTTCATGCATTTATGTTTACATTTTGTGGATAAATACTTTGTGTGTTGTCTCTTCTTTCTGTCTTCTAAATCCTTTAGTGCAGATGTTGCCTGAGCATGTTGTTAGTTAATCAGAAACTGACCCTGGAGTGTCAGAGGTTTCCTGCAAAGGCCTATGATGTCTGAATTTAAGAAATATACCATCTCCTAACTGAAAACTCATCCAAGAGATTGAAAAAAAGAGAAAAATAAGAGACCACCAAATCAATACAGAGAGAGAATAAAAAATGAAGAGCATGTCTTTAAGAAAGGGAAGTATTTCAACTGCAAGGTCAGTAATTTAGGGCAGGATTTTGTTCAAGTCATAGAATCACAGAATAATAGGATCATTTATGTTGCAAAAGAATCACAGAATCGCAGAATCAACTAGGTTGGAAAAGAACTTTAAGATCAGCAAGTCCAACCTATGACCTAACACCCCCTTGTCAACTAAACCATGGCACTCAGTGCCACATCCAGTCTTTTTTTAAGCACCTCCAGGGACAGTGACTCCACCACCACCCTGGGCAGCCCATTTCAATGCCCAATCACTCTCTCTGTAAAGAACTTCTTCCTAATATCCCTGCTGCATCTTAAGACTGACATCTTGTCCTACTGCTCGTTGCCTGGAAGAAGAGACTGACCCCCACCTGGCTACAACCTCCTTTTGAGCAGTTGTAGAGAGTGAAAAGGTCTACCCCTGAGTCTCCTCCAGGCTAAACAATCCCAACTCCCTTAGCTTCCCTTCATCGGACTTGTGCTCCAGACCCTTCATCAGCCTCATTGTTCTTCTTAGAACATGCTCCAGCACCTCAACATCTTTCTTAAATTTAGGGGCCCAGAACTGGACACAGCACTCAGCCTAACCAGTGCTGAGTACAGGGGAAGAATGACTTCCCTAGTCCTGCTGGCCACTCTATTCCTGATACAGTCAGGATGCCATTGGCCTTCTTGGCCACCTGGGCACACTGCTGGATCATGTTCAGCTTCCTGTCAATCAGTACCCCCAGGTCCCTTTCTGCCTGGCTGCTCTCCAGCCACTCTGTCTCCAGCCTGTTGTGCTGCACAGGGTTGTTTTGGCCAAAGTGCAGGACCTGGCACTTGTCTTGTTGAACCTCATACTGTTGGATTTGGACCATCTATCCAGCCTGTCCCAGTTCCTCTGCAGATCTCTCCTATACGCCAGCAGATCGACATCCCCCCCGCTACTCAGTGTCATCTGCAAATTTGCTAATGGTAGACTTAATCTCCTCATCCAGACCATCAATAAAGATATTAATAAGGACAAAAAAGATGATCGAGTCCAATTGTAAATTGAAGGCTGACAAGTTCACCACTAAACCGTGTTCCTAAGAGTCATATCTACATGTCTTCTTTCAGTGAGATAACACTGCCTGTGTTGTACAAGATATGCACAGGGTAAGGAAGACGTGCAGTTTGAGGTAACCATGAACACCTAGGGAAGTGGCTGTAGCCCTATGCTGTAGGTCAAACTTCTCCCCGAGCATGTGTGGAAGTAGGACTGTGAATGGACATGTCCAGATTCTCATAACTGGACAAGGAGAACTTGATCCCCAAGTCATTGGATGTTTCTTGTAAACAATATAGAGCTGATATATAACCCAAAACTGCATAGCAGAAAGGGGAAGACATGTTCTGACTTCTCAGAAAGCAGACTCTCTGCCTGGTGTGATACATCTAGCCAGGCAGAGATATGTGTCTAGGGCCCACCAGACACACTTTCTAGAGGGCATGGATGCAGAGTCTGCTAGATAGGTAATGTATGGTTAGCTATGCTTAGAAAGCTTAGAATGCCAGCGCACAAGTAGTTAAATAAATGCTTGAGAAAATCCATGGAGTTGAGTCTTCTCATCATTCTCCCTGCCTCCCCTGTGAAGGGTGCTACTTGTGATGAACTATAGCTCAGTGCATCCCTAATAGACCAAGTTCTTCAAGGGCTTTAGTCACTGCCAGACTTCATTTGTGCAAATCTCTGAAGTTGAGGCACCTCGCAGCTTGCTTAGGGAAATGGCCAACTACAAGAAGAATGTAGGGAAGTTTCAGATAAAGAAAGCATGTTTGTGTTCACCAAAGAAGAGATTGTAAAAGTACATCTTAGAAGGCATCTGGATTCAAAAATCCTTTGGACTTCAAAAGCACCTAAGTCTTCTTTTAGAACTGCTCTCCGAGCAATACTTGTATGTCATTTAAGAGTGGACGCTGCTCCCAAATTTGAGAGTTGGGACTTAGGCAGAATCTTCATGGAAGATTCAGTCTCAGTATGAACATCTGCACCTGGTAACAGCAGCCAGTTAATGTTCAATATGTTTGGACATTACCAAATAATAAACTCTTTGTGGAATTATCTTCTAATATATAATAAAAAATTATAGCAGGAAATGCATATGTCTTTCCAGAAATTACAAATTCCCAACATCATCCTTTGGCCTCTGTGTGTGTGACTCATACATGATTGATGATGCTCTTCTTCTGGAAGAAAAAGTAACCCTTGCAGCTTCTGGAGCAATAAAAAAAAAAAAAGGAAGCAAAACAGGTGAAATTGTACAGGGTAGTAAGGAAAACAGATTTTCTCAAAAGTTTGTTGGGCTCCTTGAATTCTAAACTTCTTTCTTTAGAGTTTTATTCTTTTACATTTTTTGGAATAAAGAAATGCCTGACATTCTGAAGTGTAGCAAGTTTATAAAAGCCTATCTAGTAGAGCCACCTGAGAGCAACTGTCTAGTTCTTCATCTTTATGATAGAAACTTTTATACTCGGCACCAGTAATACTGAAGATGTAACACCTATATTTAACACAAAAGGAGACACATATATGTCTTCTAAGAGTTACTGCCAAATGTAGCATTAATGTAGGATTCATCTGTCACTAAGCCTCGAGGACTTTATTTTTCATAATAAAGTCTGCCTAAAAATTCTCTGTATGCAAGTAAATCAACTGCTTCTTTACTTTCCAAATGTGGGTTTAGTAATTTAAAGTTTCTTTAATTGGATTCTCAAGCCTTTTCACTGTTTATAGGTACATTCAGTTTGAAATATGGCTTTAGCTAGCATGCTACATATCAGGTCACAATCAGTAGCCAAAGGACAGATTCTGGCTTTTTTTTTCAGTCATGTTAATAGTTTAGGGATATTGTTTGAGAAAATGTAACCTCATACTCATCCTCAGTAACCTCATACTTCCTTGTGATTACTTGGTGATTAGATACACAGTTACCATGAGGTAGCCTTTCTATTTGATAGCTGTTAATATTAACACTCACAAGTCTAGACAGACCCATACATTGCTCATGGTGTGACCTGGGTTTTGCCAGTCATTCCCAATTGCAACAATTCTTGGTGTGTTGTGCAAGAGATCTGAGAAGGTTTAGAAGTTTATAGAAATGATGCTCTCAGGCTATGCTAAGGGTTTACAGCTTTTTAAAAACATGCCAATAAAATATGTATTGTAAGAGTAAGACTGAGTCAAAGACAGATGAACTTTGTAACAGTTGTGTTTCAGTCCCTAGATGTGAAGAGCTGAGTGCCACCCTAGTCCTTAAATAGTATTATTCGGAAATTTGGATTAGTCAGAAACTAAGAAGACAACATGAAACTGGCAAGAAAAAGTGCAATTAGTGATATCAGTCTTCTGAAGTAAGAATGCAGCTTCAGTGATAAAAATGACTTCCTACATTTCATAGAGTGCACACCTGAACATGAAGACTCAAGCATAAGTCAATTTAAATTGCAAATTTTACACCTAATTAACACACCTAAAAAAAAATCTGGTTTTCATGACGAACATGATCTAGTAAAAATAATGGAAAAGTCAATGTAAAAGCCAAGGCCCCTCAAAGGAGTAGAAGTTATTAATTCCTACTCATGTGACTTCTGTTTTCCACTGCTGCAAATGCATATATAACTCAGGTTTTCAACACAGAAATTTCTCAAGCACCATTTGCCTCTGTTTAAATGTTCTTGTCCAGAATAAGCACTTTATAAAAGTTTTCTTTTATAAAACTTAGGATAGCAAAATGGGAAACCTGCTAATCAGTATTCATTAGCTACTGCCTTCTTTTTCAGAAGGGCTTAATGTGCCTGAGTGTTGGTTGTATTTCATCTCGGTCCAAAAGATGAGCCTCAAGTGCCTATTTTATTCATTAGTTACAAAGGAGATTTTCCAACATTAAGGAAGTTCTCTGTGAAATATGACAAAGTAATGAGAAGTACATCTGAACCCAAAAGTTTAGAAGTTCTCTCTTTGTGGAGTCCTGAGGTAAATACAACATCAGTGAAGATCACTCAGCTGAAGTAGGAGGCTAGGAGTGAATGACAGTGAGGAAGTAGACCATTTGGATTTCTCCAGGTGCAACCATTGCCAGGACACTGTGGCATGCACCACTCTTACAGCAAGTGTAAATTCGTTTCTTTTTTGCCCAATGGTAGAAAAAATGAGAAAATCAGAGAATGTGTCTTTCCAAATAGCCTATGCAGAATTAGCAGGAGAGTGCTTTACAATGGTCCTACAAGTTAAGTGAAAGCTTCTAGCTGAAGGGGTTTGCTGCTGAACGAACAGACCATTCCCAGCAGCAGACCCAAGGAGCATGGATGTGAGGTTAGGGTCAGAGACTTGGATTCATTAACTTTTAAAATATACATAGAATGTGAAGAGCTGAAAATGTCAACCTTTTCTACATGAACATATAACAAAATTTGAATTCACAGCAGTGTGAATGGGGCAGGACAAAGAAGGACTGCTAGGTGGTTACTTACCACTGGATGTAGATGGGTTGACCATGTCACTGCAGCCCAGCTTTACCCTGTGACAAGCCTCTTTCCTGATCGACTGTCCACAAAAGCATGAGGAGATACACTAAGAATAAAGACTTTTTATTGCAGGTAATTTAGAGTCCATATCATAGAAATAATGATGTGACATTAAAATAAGAGAGAAACAGAAATGACATGGAAAAAAGGGCCTGAAATATAGTCATAGGCAAGCATTACTACAAAGAGGTGTTTCAAATGTAACATGGTGGAATCCGTATAGAAAAGAACAAAAGTATGTATGAGAGAATTAGATTAAAATGTAAGAAGTGGAGAAGTTTGATCACGTGGACAGTGGGATCAATACCTGTGATATTTTAAATTACGTACTATAGTTCTGCGTTTTCAACATTCATAGCTGAAGGTAGGAATGCTGCTCAATCAGAAGGAGACCTTGTTCCAGTGTGAATAATGAAGAAGTGCACAGACTCATCAGGAAGGTATGTCAGATATATGATAGTACCAGCTGTTTCTTCGTGGCTCGGAAATTTGGCAACGCTCTTGAAATTGGTTTTGGCAGTTAGTAGGATGCCATTTCAGGACAGAAGACCCAAGTTTTATTCAAAGAAATATTTGACATATTTTATTGAAATTCAAACTTTCCAAAATTAAACATATGAATGAATCAAATATGAGTTAACAAATATTGTTATGTTCAGAAAGACTGGATGTATGAATTAATATAAGGAGTCTTGGCATCTTAGGGGAAAATGGAATGTGAATGCTGAGGATATGAATAGAGTCCCATGTGTGAATTTGCATGACTAAGCCCAGAGAAAGTTATGAGCCTAAATTTCATCAGGTAAACATATGAAATCTTTGATTGATGTCTGGATCAAGGATTGACTTGGATGTGTAGATCATGTCATGGGCACTCTTCAGGGCTGTGGAGTGGAACACCTGGAAGAGGAACTCTTTTGGCACCTGCCTTTCACAGAGTCATTAGAGCTCTCAGAGGACTATGTTAAATTGCAATTGTCCAGGGCAAGATGCAAAGGTTTAAAGATTCAGAGATTAAACTCAAGAAAAGCATGAAAACAGCATAATCCTGAGTAGGTCCATGGATGAATGGCAGATGGGGATCCGACCCACTATTTTCATACTTATCTCTGTGTGCATCTAATTCTTTTGTTTGCACTTTATCAAAGCAGCATAAAGAAACCAATATTGTTTTATTTGTTTCCCTAATGTCTTTCTAGTCTTCATATGTAGACTAATGTGAACATTCTCTTTTTTAAGTGTAGAAAATAACAGTACCCTGGAGCCTTTTTTCACCTTAAACCATCAGATCAAGTGTAAGTATTCAATGAAACATTTCTATATTCTCCTCTGCTTCCAAAAAACCAATGTTTTTTATTTTTTTATTTTTATTTCTATTCCCTATAGTGTGTTAGCAATGTTTTTTTCTTTCCTTTTTTTTTTTTTTTAAATCCCATATCTATTCCTTATAGAAGTTTTAAAGTAATTTCACAGCTGAGTGGAACCCTAAACAGAGCTATCTTAGTGTAATGAAGCAGAAAACGATTGCTCCTTAACAAGACTGGTATATAGTGACAAACAGCTCATAAAAATCCCATCTGCCACAAAATACTTTCATTTTAGTCACTTTCACAACTAAATGTTATGTTTCCTGTTTCTTTTTGGAAAGAAAAGAGGATATATAAAGTCTAACACATCAAATTGTCCTTTGACAACAGAGGAAAAAAACCCAACCCAGAATACAAAACAATCATCTTATAAACACTGGGCTAACCATTGAAAACACCACAAAGGTGTAATGTCACTTTCAAATGCATTTATAGTACACTGATTTTTTTTTTTAATAGCAAAAAGTGCAAGCTAACCAGTTGTATGGTAAAGAAATTTTTCTGATGATTTAACAGCTGACTGTATGTAAGAACCATCTGTTACTGATTTTATAACGTAAAAATAGTCCTATAGAGACTACAATCAAACAGAATGTAATTACCTGTAACTAGATCGGTTGTTATCCTCTTTAAATATTTAGTAACTAGTCCTGAATTCTGCACCCTCTTTCCCACTCTAAACAGAATAATACTCACTGACCAAAGTTCTCCATAGTATTTACAGAAATTCTTCATCAGAAAATACTGTGAAGTCTTCCTGTTTTCCAAACAATATCATGAATTGCTGCAGTTCACTTGTTAACATGTAGTTAGAAATATGCTTCTTTTTGTCAGATGGGAACAGAATCATGTCTTCTCTCAGGTCTTGCCCAAGGAGGTTATGTTTTTGTTTTAAAAGGTTAGTAAATTACAAATCTCTTTGCAGCAAGATACACTCCATCCTCAGAGTAGCTGGGTTTCAGTGTCCAGGTTTTTGGTGTCGGGGATACCTATGGGGGAGGCTTCTTTGAGAAGTTGCTGGAAGCTTCCCCCATTTCCAGCAGAGCCAATGCCAGTCAGCTCCAGGCTGTACCCGCTGCTGGCCAAGGCCAGGCCAATCAGGAGTCATAGTAACACCTCTGTGATAACATATTTAAGAAGGAAAAATAAAAAGTAGGGACAGATGAAGATGGGAGCTAGAGAAGAGCAGAGTGAGAAGCTGTGATTAACAACAATGTAGGCACCAAGGTCAGTGGAGAAGGAGNTGGGAAGGACTCACGCTGGAGCAGTTTTATGAAGAGCTGTCTCCTGTGGGAGAGATCCCACAGGAAGCAGGGGACAGACTCCTCTCTCTGAGCAGCAGCTGAAACAACATCTGACTGCAACCCCCAGTCCTGTCTCCCTGGGCCACTGGGGGAAGGAGGTAGATGTTAGAAGGAAGGAGGAGTGAGGGGAAAAGGTGTCTGTAAGATCTATCGAACCTCTCACTCTTAAGTTCTGATCTTGATAATACTAAATTCTTAAGATCCCCAATTGGAGCCTGTTTTGCCCATGAAATAATTGATAAGGAGTTTCTTATGGTCCTTATCTCAAAGTTGTGAAACCCTCTGTTTTTTTTTCCTCTCCATTGTCCATTTGCAGGGAGGAGAGTGAGAGAGCTGGCTGTAGTAGGTCCTTGGCACTAAGCCAGTGTCAAACTACTACAGTAGCAATGAAACCTTTTTGTGATGCTAATACACAGCACAGCTAAATAGTGCTGCTAAATAGTGGTAGATCTTATCTGAAATAACATTCATATCTGTTCATTCACCTTATGGAAAGGAAATAATTGTTTAGCCAAGGTCTCCCTATACTTAGACATAAACTTTGCCATTGTCTTCAAATCCACTAGTTTTAGTGTGTCTTGGTGATTAATGCTTTTTCTGGAAGATCATAAATTTGTCTAGCTAAGTAATCAATTTTAGAGCAACAGCATCACCTTTTCCAGAGAGATATTTCACACTGGATACACGAAGACTGATCATCAGAGCTTGATAAGCAAGTCAAGTTACAGAACTCAAAGCTCACTTCTAATTCTTTGTGTAAGACTCAGAGAGTATTTGGCTTAGGATTTGCCCTCACTGTGACAAAGACAGCCAAGGAGATAAGCTATGGAAACTCCTTAAAGAGAGGGGAAAAATCAATAGCATACATTTCAGCTGTTGGGCATGCAACAGAAAATATTGTAATTTGTTTATAACAGCAATGGATGCCACATCTTATACAGACAAAAAACACCATATTAAAGAAAAGTTGTCGGGTGGCATTTAGAGGATCAAAGTACTTGTTGCAATCTTATTTCAGCAATAGATATTGGCTGGAAAATCTGTTGTCATTTGATACTCATATACATTTTCCTACTCACTGAACTGATTTTTTGACAAAGTTCATTGTAGTTCGTTTCAAGCTATGGAGAAAAGACAACCTGGAAGGCCTGTTTTTGACTTCATAACAGCTGCGGAAGTGACATGATGGCAGGAGCATGGCTGAGAGTGCCTGGAGGTTGTTCAATAAGGTGCCCTAAGGCTAGGAGAGGCTGGAAGCACTAGAGGGACAAGGCAGAGAGTATTTGATTTCCATAGGTGTAAATCTAATCAGGGCAGTGAATTTGCTGTAGATTCATCATTGTGCAAAAGAGCAGATTCTGGCATGTGCTTATGATCTCTCTAAATCTGATCCACTCTCCTTGGTGACAAGTATAGGGAAGCGCTGACAGGGGCCCACTGGGCTCTGCTGCAGCCCTTTCTTTTCCCCATCCAGTTCTCGCACCAAGTCCTCAACCCTTCAGCACAAAATTCAACAGCAATTTGACTTGGATAAAAAAGGAACAAAGAGTAAAGGGAGAAAATACATCTTGTAAAGATGGCCGAGTTAAAAGTTGCAAGCAATTTTGAAATTTGAACACAGTGGCACTGCTTCTCCAGAATCCCAGAATATTCAGAGTTTGAAAGGATCCACAAGGATCATCGAGCCCAACTCTTAAGTGAAAGGCCCATACAGGGGATTGAACATGTGATCTTAATATTATTATTACAAAGTTATAATTGAGTTAATCTCAGGGTCAATTTTTTTATTGACATTGCTGTCAGTATGTGAGCTGACACTCTGCTAAAGAAGTATTAAGGAGTTAAGGTTGAAAGTTCTTTTCCTCTCTTGCTCCCTCACCATTTTGTCAGCTTTTATGGAAGCTTAGATTAGTCTGGCCTAGGAACAATGGTGGAGGATTGCCTGTATACTCACTACATGTGCAAACTGGGAGTAATTCAGGCTATGATGCAGTAATCTCAGTCCATACTGAGAGCTCCTTGGCTCTCATATCATTATTATGTAGAGACTTCAAATTCAATTGTGCTGGGGGATGTAAAAAGGAAAAAGCCCTTCTACTTAGGGAATTCAAATCTAGTAATGGGAAACACACTGATAAAAACATTAAGTAACTAATAAAGCCAGCTCCTTGGCTTTTATTAAGAACCTTTTGTGATGAGAGCGTATACAGCCTCCATTGAGTGAAATGTAAGAGTTGATGCTCCTTTGTTGCAGGGATCACCAGAAGGCTTAAGGACACCAATTTTAAGTATTTCCAAGAGTGGTTTCAGGGCAGCCGTGACTGTCTAGACAACTGGTAACATCCCAGTTACCCTCAGTTTCATCACAAAACTATTTTGACCTTTATTGAGGTTGGATCTGTATTAGAGTGCAGAACTGAGTCTCAAATCCAGTTGATAATTTACTTTCTAGCCCATATATAGGTTCCTAACTGTTTAAGAGGGAAATTAAAGAACTAAATAGGTGCTAGGAGCTTTATGGGATCTGAACCTGATCTTATGAGTTTTGATATGAAGCTCAACAATGCCTACTAACTTACACTGGAGTTTTTTCCTGGATTTGAGCAAGCTATGTAAGATGATGTGATTAGTTCAAAAGGCCTTTTACAAATCATCATGGTAAGGAAGAACTATCCAGTTAGTGATGGCATTACATTCTAGTTTCAATCAAACAGCTTGATGTCATAATTCTAACAGTACCTCAATAGCTGTGTAACTTGAGAGTAGCAAGACCAGAAATAAGTTATTTAACGTAAGAACAAAAAAAAAATTAATCTAAGTGTGCATTCCATCTTTGATGTCTGCTGGCAACAGATGCTTAGAGGAAAAGCAAAAGTTTTGCAAATCAAAACTTAAGTTCTGTAAAGGTTTGTCTTTTGTTATTTGTGATTTAATTGGGTTGGATTTTTTTTCCCCTCAAAGAAATGTGTTTTTTTTAGCAAAAATATCTACTCAGCTTTTAAGAAGTTAATAGGGTTTTTTATTTGCTTAATCTATTAAATTTTCAGTTTTTCTCAATTCTTAGCGCTTTCTAAATTTAGACAGATGGTAACTATCACCACCTTCAAAGAGTTTTTCTGTTGGAAAGAGGTCATATCCTTGCTTGGTTTGGTATTTTTTTCCATTCTCCATTTTTCTATCAGGTGACATGATAAAAGGCTTGCATCCATCATTCTCCAAACTCTAAAATAAAAAATAAACCCCTCAAAATCAAAAAATTTCAGCTTTGTTTCTATCAGGCTTTCTAATTCAATTTTTAGCAGTAACAGTAATTTATGTTTTTTAAAGACCACTTACAATGAACTTGAATGAGATATGCAAGGCAGAACTGACAACAGCTGATGAAGACTCTGCATCTTAAAAATATGAATGAAGCAGTTTCCAGGACATGAAGAGTATTTCCTCCTGGCTGCTGCAGTCCAGCCAGGCATGGTCTGGGCTTTTGAGGGTTTCTCTATCCCAATTCCAAGGATGTGGCTGCTGCTGCTGTGCCCATGTACAGATCCAGCCAGTAGCAGCACTCAGTGGGTATTCCAGAGAGACTGGTGCACACACATGGAAACACAGACTGTTATCTTTAGCAGTATGCACATGTAAAACTATGAAATCTTACAGAAAACAGAGGTGCAGAGAGCCACATCCTGTTACTCCTTTCTGGCTGATCAAAACTGAAGTTTGCTAGTGAAAGTAAGTCACACACACATACTATCCAGACTCAGGAGACAATTCACAATACAATTCTCCATTTCACTCTCCAAATTCATACCCACAATGACAGTGATTTTGAATATCAACAGTCGCCAATTCTGTGCAACAAAAACCAAACCCTGGCGGCCTAAACCCTGAGCCCCCTCTCTCTGTACACAGTCTCCTGCAGCTCACCAGCTAGTCCAGTTTGATTTTCTTCAGACTTATGTATGTACTCACATACTCACCTCACAGGCAGTCTCACCATCACAGATCTCTTAGATATCTGCATGGACTCTCAGACTGCTTAATGTTCATGCCCAGATTCAAGGCTTCCTTGTCTTCCATTTACTCAGACCTTGTGGCCTTCCAGATGCAGGTCTTCTCCTACTTGTGAGCTAGTCCAGTTTAAGGACTAGTTTAATTACGTATACCTGCATGAATGCATACCTGAATGAATACCTTTTAATTCAATGGAAGTGTTATTGTGTAAATCACAGGGGCAATGCAGACACCCACATATCTCTGGTTGCTGGCAATCAGCCCTGTTCTACATGCTAGTCCCCCTGGTTGCTCACACCTAGACCTATTGGTGTTGTGACCTTTTCTCCAGTTGCTGGCACTTAAACTGCAGCAATCACTGATAGAAGAGACTGAATTATACAGAAAAAAAGTAAGAATAGGATTTAGTAGCAAATATGACAGGCTGTAGCAATTTAGGTGAAGGGCTCAGGGCCCAGTCAGATAAGTGCACTGGCCAATTTACATCTGTCTTGTTCCTGTTATTCCCATCTCTTCTTCACTCTCTCATGTTTCTCCTGCATGATCTACCCTGATCTTTTCCCTTCCACACCTTTGGTGCTTCCCCCAAACACCTCTTAACAAGGTCTACATAACCTCACAAGTTCCTTCTGACATCCCAAAATACTCACGATTATAATCTTGACCCTTTATTTCCAGTGACAGACTTCAGTCTGGCCCTCAGAAAGGCTGTGTCTGAGCAAATCCTTCAATCCACCAGGCATCAACCAGCTAGTTCTGGTCTTTGCTACTGTCTTCAATATCACCTTCTCATTAATGCCTGTGTGTTTGTGTTCTCAATCTTTCATTTCCTTGTTATCTGTTATTTTTTTTTATACAGATACACAAATAGTCTGCAACTAGGTAACTTTATGAATCATATATTACTTCAATCTATTCACCTTTACACTGAAGAACCAAAAATTTTGAATTCTAATGTCACATGTCTATTGATTTAACATGTTCAAATCAATAGACTCTTTTAAAATAAGTGGAAAAAATATTAATTGACTAGTAATGAAAGTTTTACTTGATATAAGTGTCTGTGGGAAACCGCATATTTAAATTATTGCTGATAATTCTATGGAGTAATGATCTAGAAGAGCATCATACTAAGTTCTGTAATGTGCTATCATCTCCTATATGTTTGACATTCTAAAAATCCTGTATTCAAACCAGTTTTATAGATAAAAAATAAAATATTTTAACTATCATGGTGCTCATCAAAGAAGTGATGAGAAAAATTCAAGAAGCATACTATTCAGAACAGATAACTTCTTTTCTGTGTATGGCTAACAAAAAATGTAAGCATGTAGGTTTTGTGAACACTGTCTGTGTATCTTCAGCCCAAAGGAAAGTAATTCCATTTGTTGGAAATTCTAATCTCTTTTTTTTTTTCTACCCACTGGTTAATGATAAAAGTAGTATTAAGACAGTGAGAAGATTCCTGATGCAAAAATCGAGGTGTGTAAAAGATACATTTTAAAATGGTCTTCTTGAATGAGTAATGGATTCTCAACTTTTCATTTACTTTTTTATTAGATTTACAAATCCCATAAAAATTAAAGCTCTTGGATAGTGCCAACTAATCCCCTCTCCCTAACTTGATATAATGGAATGAGAACTTAAAATTCAGAGGATTATGAATAAATCCAGATCCTGAAGGTATAAATGCTGTTCCAGTTGACTACAGTGGAAGATTCACATGTGCATCAAAAGAAAGGATACAGCCTTTATCATTTAAAGATTCCTGCTAAAACTCACTTTTTAATAATGACTTCTTTCTCTATTTCAAGCACTCTCAATTTGCCAGGAAACTTGAGAATGAACAGGATTTAAATCATTCAGTTGCAACTCTACTTCTCTCTTTCTATTAGAACATAATAGCATTCAAAATAATTATGAGATTTCTCACTTAACTAATGAATTCAAGAAAAGTACAACCTATAGAAGCTTACCTGTCTACACCAGCGCCTTTGATCAATGAAGAGCAGCTCAGTGTTAGCTGGATTAAAACAGACATTATTTCCAAGCACGCAGGACTCATTTTTAGTCAGATCACTCAAGAGCAAGCAGAACATCCTACTAATGCTTGTCAACACTGACAAGTTTTAAAAGTCATCCATATATAAGTTAAAGTCCATACCACTTTGTCTTTTCAGTGATTTGTTGAGTTATTGAAATGGTGCATAGCCACAGACACATATGCAAGTTTTCACTCTGGACTGAAGTTTGATAGAAAGACCAGAGTGAGATAGAACTAACAAATGATTTAAAAAGACCCAAAATTAGATTTTAGTCTCTAACATCTGGAATTCACTTCATTTTTCTTTTCAGTGTCTTGTAGAGGTATCACTATGTATCTAAATTCAGGTGTCTGCGGTGCAGTTTTCTATGGTTTTTTATAGGGTATCTCAATTTCCATGATTGTCTCTGGAGCCCAATCATGATCAATACAGTATGTGCTCCCCTCAGAATTATGCATCTCACCAAAAAGTTAAAATGAAAAATAAACATAAGCAGTTGGTGTCATTTGAGATGTGATACTCACAGCTGGTCATGGGAAAACCTCTCTTGACTCCACTGTCTGTATTGTCAATGGTTTAGATTCAGTAACTCGCACCTGTGCCAGGGACCGTCTAGAATGCCCCGGGATATGAGACCAACTGCCGTTTCACAGGAGCCTGTGTCTCTGCACAAGGCTGTCTCAAATATTCTCAGGTATCTTACTAAGCTAAGCTTCCACATCCAAGAAAAACAGTTTGCCCTATATCACCTCTGACTATGCTGGAGTTGAAATAACTAACTCTAATAAAGGTAATATTATTATTACAATATTATAAAGATAAACATTAAGGTGCCTGAATCTCATCCTGAATTTTAAAGCCCACGTTCCTCTGTGTAATCACAGATGCCTAGTACAACTTAGAACTCCCTATGGGATATCCTGGTCCCACATGCTAGTTCTTAAGGGCATGCTTTTTTCTAGGCCATGTCTGTGGAGTCTGGGGCACCTCCGCTTACAGTGCATGCCCCATATGTCTAAGTGGAAGTTGGTTATCCACACCCTATCTACAGTTAGAGGTACCTGATGGACATATATCTTTTCTCAGACTTCCATTTTAGGAAAAGACAAATTGTCCTCTAGAAGTGCTCATGGCCTTCACTCAATCACACAGGAAGTCTGGACAACTAAGTTACTTGCTTTTTGATGGCTAGAAAGCAGTTTGTGAACCTAAGTATAGATCTAGTACATAGGGTACATCTAGTACCATTCCAAACATCCTAAATAGCCTGAGATGAGCACAGAGCTGGCAAAACAGGCCTGTGAAACGTGGGCTCTCTGCTTGCAGTGGCACCTGCGGGTTAGGTGGGATATCTCTGCCGTGTCCAAAATGACATTCACTGTGTAAGTTTATTCATTTTAATAGATCCACTGATACTAAAAGGATCTATAAAGCATTCAGTTTTGGTTTGATTTTTGATTATAAACAAAAAAAGTAAGCTGCTTTGACAACCAAACCAGAGCATCTGTGAGACAACCACTTCCAAATTTTTAAGTATCTTAAAAATACTGTGTTAGAAATTGTGTAAAGAACATAGTTAATGAAAGTTTCCTATTAAATAGTTAATTAATGTTTCACCTATTTCTTCAACATTCTAGAAGAGATTCACTGAATTTCATCTTACTACTGCTGAAAATGATAGCTTCTTTCTTAGTGTGTTGAATAATAATTTATAAAAGCTATAAAGCATTTCCAAATATACTGTATATGGAAGGTTTTTTAGTATAATACATAATTGCTACATTACAAAACAGAGAGCAAAGGAAGATAATACAGGTACCCCCAAAATACCAGACAGTGGAAGGACTTAGAAAAATTTATTTTTCAAGGATGAGAATGCTAACTTAATGGTGTGTACACTGAGCATGAAAGACTGTGAAACATTTCCTTTCTAAGCCTTCTTAACATCTTAGTTGGCCCCTCCTTGCAGGGGCTCCAAGGTCATCTGTGAAAAAGTGTTCTCTTTTCAGGGAGTTAGCTGCTCTGCAAGGCTAGAGAGGGAGAGAAATCCAAGTTTAAGTCTCCCAGCTACCAAAGGTCTCTTGAAGAAAAATAAATTCTTAAATAACCTGTCTCCTCACCATCTCTTGTGCAAGGTCCACTCAATCCCCCTACGCTGAGAGTGATATTTAAGTATCAAAAATTGCTATCATGAGTAAGGAAGAGCAACACCACCATACACAATGTATTATGTGTTAACTAATAACAACATAATTATAATGATGCCCTAAATGGAGTTAATGAGAGGAACCTACTGCTTCATAGAATATCACACATAACTTGACTTTGCTTGGGTCATTAATATTCATGGATAAACTGTGTCCTTTGATGTCTATTAATAATGTTCTCTGGGACCACACAAAAAATGACTTATAAACATGCCTGGAAGGAGTAAGACAGCATAATTAAATCATAATAATTAACATCCATATCAGATCATTTTGAATGACTTATCTGGATAACTCACATTCTGAGATATACGGATGGACATATTTCAGGGCAATTCAGTTCCTGCTGCACAAGTAGGTCACCTTTAGTTTGCTTTGTAACTAGTTACCTTTTCATGAAGTAAATTGTATTAATTAAGGATCTACATGAAATTTAGAGTGAGATCATATGGGCTTCGATTTCTGTCATGCTGTGTAGCATAGGAGAGGAACAGATAATCCCAGAGGTGGACCTAGCACCCATGGGCAAAACACTTTGTCAGATGTGCAATCTGGGGGATGAATTGGTACTATGAAACTACGGAGCCTCTAGGCTCATGTTTGTGTAGATAAGAGTTAAAAAAGGGAAAGGGAAGAAGAGTCAGCACTCTGGATGGCTGAAAAACATCTGAGGTGTCAAAGTAGCTTAATATTTCAACAGTATATCTTCTGCACTACATAAGCACTAGAATTTCGTTGATGACACAAATAGGTATTTACTCAGAAGTGATCATCAGCACAAAGTTTAGATGACTAACATTCAACCTAATCATAGAACAGTTTGCACTGGAAGGGACATTAAAGAAAATCTAGTTCCAATCCCTCTGGCATGGGCAAATACACCTTCCAATACATCAGGTTGCTCAAAACCCAATCCATCCTGGCCTTGACCAGGAATAGGGCATCCAAAGCTTCTCTAGGCAACCTGTTCATGTGCCTTAATATCCTGACAGTAAAGAATTTCTTTCTAGTATTTTACCTAAACATGTCCTCTTTCAGTTTAAAGTCGCTACCCCTTGTACTATCACTACATGCCTTTAGGAAACTCCTGCTCCAGCTCACCTGTCAGCCCCCTTTAGGTACTGAAAAGCTGCTGTAGGGTGTCTCTGGAGCGTTCTCTTCTTCAGGCTGAACAGCCCCAACTTTTGCAGCCTATCTTCATAGGAGAGGTGCTCCAGGAGGAGAATGACTGTGGTATGTTTTACAGTGATTGCACAAGAGAGCAGGAATAAATTTCCACTTGCTTCCTTGAGCAATTTCTTTTATATTTCATCTGTCTTGTTTGGTGTACTTGATACTTATTGTGGCCTAGTACTTACCATGGCCAGGGACCAGCTTATATTTATTTGTATCTACCAGTGGAGTGATTCTAGAGTGACATTTTTATTATCTATAGCTTGGGTGCCTAAATTAGATAGCTAATCTCCCATCTGTTCTACAGAGTCAATAGAGAAAGGAGATCCCCTTGAGGGAAATTCTGAGTACTTAGTTAATTCTTTTTGTCTTTATTACTTTTCCATCTAGAACCTATACAGGACCCCAAGGATTCTGCCCTTGAGTAATGAAAATATGTGCAAATACCATGTTTGTCTCCCCATTCCACATATATATCATGTTATATTTCTTCTATGTTATTTATTTTCACTTTGTAACAACAGGCGATCATTACTGAAAAAGAATAAGAGTGCATGTTTTCATATTTGGAACTTCTTATTAAAAATCTCTCCTGAAACTAGTGACTGTATCCTTTGTGTTAGGTCCAGGATTTAATCCTCTTCAGAAGTTTCTGAGAGAAATTAATGGGAACAAAAACTGCAATATATTCCATTTCCCTTTCCGAGTCATGTTTGGAAACACTGAAGGAAGAAAAATATTAACATTTAACTGGAGATGGTCTGATCTGCGCCAGCTGAATCCCTGCCACCAACCTCTCCTCTTATATTCAAGTATTTTTAAGCAGAATTAAGGCTTTCCAAGTAAAATATCTCAAAATATTTTAACTCCTTCTTTCCCAGAGAAGATCAAGAATGAAGTCATTTTTGCCTAGCCAGTGCCTATTCCAACCTATCTGAATTTCCTTCTGTTTATGTAAGGGTTTGAACAAAGCTCTTCAGAAGAAGCTAACTGGGCTTTATTTGCTTTATAAGCTATTTCAATAAATTCTTCAGGAAAAGAAAATNTATCAAACCTGCCACTATTTAAAATGTCACTAAAATTAACTGAGTTATACACCTGTGAACTGGATCAGGGATAGCTCACAGTAATCATTTTCTAATAACACATCTCCAAATGGTTTATCATATATGGCATTTTCTGCTTGGGGGGCTTAAAAGAAAAAATAGACATATGAGATACTTTTAAAAGTAAATGGATCTGTTCCAAATATAAATTGTCTTTAATATGTTTAATATGCAGAAAAAATATCTCCCCATTGGCACCTTTTGGAAAACTATATTTGAATGTTTGTCTTACAGAGGGAGCATGTCCTTGAAATACCAGAGAACGGCATTTGCACAGTTTGTGCTGCAGTAATGTAAATTCATCTTATTACCACTTGTTGAATATTAGCTGCATATCCTTACAAGCATTTCCTATCTCAATTACCATGTGAATTACCATGAAATAAGAGTTTTTCAATGACAACAGCATAACGCTGAGTGCATATATTATTTTCACTCTTTTCCCTGCCTCTGTAGCAGTTCAGAATATACTTTGAACTTATCAAGACCTTGAAATAAACCATGCTAATTTATGGCAACATTTACAGCAACTTTACATAATTATAGTGATGACCTGCTATGTCATGCAACCAAAATAGTTAATGATGTACTGCAGAACCTCCTTGAAAAGCACAATTCAAGTTTGTTAACAAAGAAAATATCTGGTTCCAATAGAAGGCAGGTCAGGTGTTGCCAGTGGTATAGCTGTAGGTAAAGAAAATGAGAGAAGGTTCAGTGGAATCCACATTTTAAAGAGACAGCATGAATGAGCTTGTTACAAATCTCCTCAATGAGTGGTTTTGTGTGTTTTTGACACTATGCATGGCTGCAGCTGTGCTTTGCTGTGTGTGAATTATGTATTGCATTGAGGGGAGGTGTAATGGAGAAGAGTAGATTCCACAGCCCTCCAGTGATTAAACACTTTATTGTGTGTCCTTTACGTCTCTGGAGGAAGTTCTGCTATGTTTCCCCATTTTGCACTGTAAATTAGTTCCTGATAGTAACATGTCTTTTGCATAATCACAGGAAGGTGGACAGCTGCCAACTGCCCATTGCACAATGGCTTGGGTGCCAGCCCAGTCCTGGACGCAAGGATTCTTCACCTTCCCAGGAATGTACAATTCTCACTCTCATGTAAGTAAAAGCATCAAATCCATCTGTTATAAAGAGGAAACTTATATTTATTCGACATCTGTTGAAAGGACGTCAGAAAATGTTGCTTGCTACACATTAAAACTGCTAATCAAAGATCCAATCTGGTAATGATTTATTTTCCTTTACTGACTATGTTTCATTAACAAAAATGTTGAAAAAAACTCATGTTACTATAATGTAAATGCAATAGGTGGCTTGTCAGGTTTGCACTCGGTTCTCAAGATGTTGTGCTAGTGCTATTCCTTGCCATAAGATTTCTTTGCAGCTGTCCAAAGGGGTGGACTGCTGTGCACTGAAAAGAAATTAAAGTTAGAAACCTTTGAGCATACCAGTTCCTGAAGGACACTCAATGCTCTTGAAATGCATGTCCACAGGTTCCTGAGATTTTAAAGCACCACTTCTGAAAAGTCATCAACTGTTGAAAGCAGGCTTAAGTCTGGTGTAGAAGGCTCTGAACTGCTGTCAGGAAAACAATGGGTTTCTGGAAAGAACTAGGCACCACCTGTTTTCAGTCCAGTCTCAGAGCTTAGATCATCTTTAACCCTATCCCTGGACTTAGCATAATCCTCTTCACACACTTCATTTTTTTATTCTACTCATACTGCCATACAATTTTCTCCTTTACAATCTACTCCAATAGATCAATCAGAGGTAATTTCTGGCAACCACAGAGGCTTTTATGGCAGCCATGGCATCCAAGTTTTAAAATTCTTCACCAGTTTTCTTCCGACATCACTGTGTGCATGTACATACTTGCTCCTGAATTTAGGAAAACTTAAGTATATTTGTCAGTTTTCTCCTTTTGTCCTGTCTTTATTANTCTTCAGGAAAAGAAAATCAAAACCCAAAGTTTAGCATTTTTTTCTGTGCTCAAGGTATACCACAAACCATGTCAGATAATTGAAATGTATCTTTTTGCCTGTATACTTACAAAACCAGAATCTTCAGTAATTTGCTCACATAAAGGTATATGCCAGGAAATGCCAACCTGGGAACTGAAAAGCTTTAAGGGTGAATTACTTTTGTATTAAGAAAATATTCAAATTTCCAATTGAATATGATGTAAGTGAAATAGCAACACCATACTCCTGTTATCAAGTCAAATGTTCTT
>WEIV01009770.1:108358-122630 GCA_013390005.1 Calyptomena viridis
TGCCCATTGCACAATGGCTTGGGTGCCAGCCCAGTCCTGGACGCAAGGATTCTTCACCTTCCCAGGAATGTACAATTCTCACTCTCATGTAAGTAAAAGCATCAAATCCATCTGTTATAAAGAGGAAACTTATATTTATTCGACATCTGTTGAAAGGACGTCAGAATATGTTGCTTGCTACACATTAAAACTGCTAATCAAAAATCCAATCTGGTAATGATTTATTTTCCTTTACTGACTATGTTTCATTAACAAAAATGTTGAAAAAAACTCATGTTACTATAATGTAAATGCAATAGGTGGCTTGTCAGGTTTGCACTCGGTTCTCAAGATGTTGTGCTAGTGCTATTCCTTGCCATAAGATTTCTTTGCAGCTGTCCAAAGGGGTGGACTGCTGTGCACTGAAAAGAAATTAAAGTTAGAAACCTTTGAGCATACCAGTTCCTGAAGGACACTCAATGCTCTTGAAATGCATGTCCACAGGTTCCTGAGATTTTAAAGGACCACTTCTGAAAAGTCATCAACTGAGACAAGCCTGTTGAAAGCAGGCTTAAGTCTGGTGTAGAAGGCTCTGAATTGCTGTAAGGAAAACAATGGGTTTCTGGAAAGAACTAGGCACCACCTGTTTTCAGTCCAGTCTCAGAGCTTAGATCATCTTTAACCCTATCCCTGGACTTAGCATAATCCTCTTCACACACTTCATTTTTTTATTCTACTCATACTGCCATACAATTTTCTCCTTTACAATCTACTCCGATAGATCAAGCAGGGGTAATTTCTGGCAACCACAGAGGCTTTTATGGCAGCCATGGCATCCAACTTTTAAAATTCTTCACCAGTTTTCTTCCGACATCACTGTGTGCATGTACATACTTGCACCTGAATTTAGGAAAACTTAAGTATATTTGTCAGTTTTCTCCTTTTGTCCTGTCTTTATTACATGGTGTATTGAGTCAACAGGTACCTTTGTGTGAAATCTTCAGATGAAATAATTTTCCTCTTAATATGAAGAAAATAGAATATTCTAGATTTTTGCCAGGTTTTTGCTCGGGAGACAAGATTCCAGGCTAAAATTTTTAACTCAAATTATTTTCTTCAAAAATAATTTTTTCATCCCTTGACATCTGATAAAAAACTTCATGTTTTCAGCTGTCCATTCTGAAGCAAGATGAAAATAAATGCAAAATTTCAAAATTTTCAGGAAAATGGATATTCTGTTTTCAGGACAGCTCCACTCTGAAACTGATCTTCCCACTGCTGATAGTAGATTTTCAGTTGTGCCATCCCCTCAAGTCATAATTCAGTCACACTTTGCCAACTGGAATCTTTGTCAGAAAAGTGAAGTGATGGGAGATGTAAACATATTGAAGAGGCATGTGTTCCAAAGTCAGAGGAGCTTTTGTGCAAGCTCTGCAACAAAAAATTATCATGTCTCATACTAACAGGCCAACACTTGCTTAATGTATATTATGAAAACACATTGATAAATCTAAACATTTTAAAAATTGCTTATAAATTGAATGTTTAGATAAACTGACTTAAACCATTGCCAAAGACATCGTTTCATCATACAGAAAACAATAATATTGTAGATATAAACTTTATAACTTCTGGTAGCAAGGCAGCAACTGAGAGAAAATAATTTAAAAGAAAGATAATTTTGAGTTTATAGAGATTAAAAAGTACCAAAAAAAAAGGTGAAAAATATATGTGATGGACTGTATATGCTGTAAATGCTATATATCTTCTTCTGGTTAAAGCCATTGGTGGAGATTTCCACACATTTTCTTAGTATAGGTACTCAGGTTCCCCAGGAAGAGAATATCTAACCACAGGCTTTAATGTATTTCAAAATTTCAAGCATCATTGTGTTTTTTAGACCTGTAGACTGTAGGCAAGGTCTAGCAACCATTAGCAAAGTCCATTAGCAAAGTTCTGGATTCAGTGAAAGAATTGCATAATGTACTTCTACTATCTAAAAAAAAGACCAAAACTTGGGGCCCCAAACCAAGAGAAAATAAAAATGTTATTGAGAGCAGCTTTAAAAGAAATCATAGTTTATTTTTTTCTGTACAAGAGTACCAGTGCAAGACTTAATGTTTTCTTTACATTTTTTCAGACAAAAATCTCCCTCACACTTCCCCTAAAATTTCTGAAAACAGTTGATCAGGTTTTCAAAATCCATCAGTGTATAACGCTCACTATTTCCAAGAACACAGCCCTAAATAGCAGCATTCTGATGATGATACTGATTGTATGATGATAATCATTTACTTCCCAAGGTGAAAGAAACTCCAGTCCAAAGGATACAGAATTGAAGCTCTCAGTAGGGCCTTAAGATCATAGTTAGAAATTCTCTTTTAAAATCTGAGTATCCTAAGACTTCAAACACTTATTTTAATTAATTTTTTACATCTTTGCTTTCTCCTATAAAGAAGTATTCCTTAAGAGACTTCACTCTTCAATCTTTAGAGATGCGAAATTCTTATCATTCATTGCACTCACTGGGAGCTGTAGACATCTGAAGTCACTCTTGAACTATCTACATTTAATAAGAAAACAACTTTGAGATTTCTCATGGATTCACAAGAAGTCTGTGACAAAACACTCCACTATTCTAAGAAGACGCGTCTAAACCTTAAAAAAGGGAGGATGACTACTCCTTCTTCAGGTAGAGTCACCACTACATTTCGGAAGGCAGACTATTCTTTTTCTACATGGATATCCTTGTCAATACATTGATGTACCCTTGTACCATGTATCCAAATGCATGTTGAGATATGAGAACAGAAAAAATTAATTAGATTTACTTTATTATGCAGAGAAGCAGCCACAGCTAAAAAATCCATTAATCCAAAATTAAATGCAACTGAGTAAATAACATTCCTATTCTCTCTTCTTCCAAGGAAAGAATGGTTCCTATAATAACCTATGTCTCTGAGGTAAATGAATGCATTGAAGCTCTTAACTACTCTTTGATGGACTACAAATGGACACTGTGGAGGACTATATTTGAACCGTAATGATTTGTCCTCTTTTCTTCAAGTGTAAGCTGATTGCAAAGGCTTCAGGACCACAGATTAAATAGCTAAAGGGGTCATGAATCTTAATAGCTTCTAAATCAGAGAGATCTGCAACTTACATGCTCTGACTGGAATGTGTATGGAATGTATAAATATTAATAGGTCTGGCAAGGGCTCAGCAGACAAACTGTCTAAAATTTCACAGTGGGGAGACTGGAGATTGAGGCTGCTGTGTACAAATCAGCTGAGAAGCTCCTACCCGAAAATGAACTGTCAGCATGTATATAAATACCATTTTCTTGAAGTGATATTTAACTTTCTGAGCTGTCCTGGTACATAGGCACTGTATGCATCAGTGTTGAATGGCACAAAATTATTTAGTATGATGAACATGCACACTGGGTCAAGTACCAGTGCTGGGGAAAGGACAGATAATTTGTGCCATGTGTCTGAAGCTTGCTCTGATGAGTAATCTGCTAATGCTAAGACAACTTACTTGTAGGAGGAGCCTTGGTGGAGTTCCTTGCCATGACTGCATTAGAACAGAAATAGAAAAATTTGAGATAGAGCTCAAAAAAGCTGAGATTTCAAAACTAACTAGCAGTAGTAAAATTCTTCACCTGCATTTAATTTTGCTGGGTCTTTTATATGCACTTAAGGATAGTAATTTCTAAGTTATATTCATGTCTAAAGTCTCATGACTCTGATGGAAATTGGGGCATTTCTTGACAAAAAGCTAGATATTTCTTTGAGGTTTTTCCATTTCCATACAACACAGAATTCCCATTTGTGATTAAAAATACTATATTTTTATTGAAATTATACTTCATTTTCTGTTTCATTGTTGTTCATTGCTATGTACGAATCTACAAGAAAGTTGTGAGAATGAGGACAGGAGTCCCAAAAATATGTGGATCAGGGATACAATTCAGGATCACCCTAGGATTAATAAGATGGGGGGAGGGGTTGTCTGCTTGCTTGTTTCAATTTTTTGTATTTCTAACTCTGAAATGGAAAGAATATATTAAGCGTCAGATGCTCTGCAGCAGTTACTAAAACACAAGCAACTTAAACCTAAACCACTGCAAGCACAAGGGAATCCATTAGATTCTCTTAGATTCCCTTAGATTCTTGCTTCCATTTATCCATTTCTTTCTTTATTTCAAAGACCTCCTTGAATTGCCTCATTCTACTGACTTGATCACTGCTTTCAGCTGCAATGGTCAGAGATGCCCTCACAGCCTACCTCATGACATCCATAGCCACCAGCTCCTGGTTTCCAGGTGGTCTGCTGACATCTGACCTTGTCCCCTCCATGTGCCTTGGACACCTTCCATTTTTTTGTCTTTCTTAGGGACTCTTTGAGCCCATGCCCTGTGTAGAGTAAGGGCACAATATTCCCACCACTTCTGTGAAGTGAAAGTTTCATATAAAAAGCATCGGTTAACAACAGGTGAAGGATATTAATACAACTAATCGAATGAGAATTCTTAATTTGTCTTGAGCCTTCTCCCCAATGGAAAAGAAACCAGGAAAAATTGCTGTATTTCTCCAAAATGAGGTAATTTTGGCAAAACAGCATATTTCTACTGAAAAATTCTGTGATGACTTTCCACCTGCCTAGTTTTAACCGTACTTTTTTATCATCTTTCCTGTCTGCCAACAATCTTAAAACTACAATGAGGGAATACTTATATTAACTTTATTCTCAGTAGGACACATTGGTAAACAAGTTTATCCATGCCCCAAGGAGCAGCACGGGCATTAAATGAGCATTTAACATTATGCCTCACTAAATGCAGACTGCAGGACTTTACTGTGTATCTCAAATCAGAGACTTTGCATCAGGTCACTTTTCATTTTCAGGCACTTTCTCACACTCTTAAAAGACTAGTACTAATCATTCATTAACCTGAAAATACTCATATCACCTGTCTAGACAAGCGCTGTCTCATAAACATCTCATAAAGCAGTTTTTTCTGTTTGATTAAGTGTAATAAAACAAATCTCTGCGAGGACTTCCCTTTTGTAAAAGAAAATAGATGACGTTTTCATTCTAAAATTTATGAAAAGAATATAGGCCACACTGAGTAAACACCTGAACTGCCAGTCATCTCTGATTCTTGTCTCAGGAGACAGTCAAACAAAAAATTTTACTTTTCTTGGTAAGCTTGTGTGTTATCAGATGTTGCTGTGTGTTGAGAAAACATTTCATGAAATGCCATCATTTTTTTGAGTTGGCACATGATCCTGAGAGGTAACATTGAAACAGCTGTATGATTAAAAGGGAGAATTGAATAGTCAATATTTACACTATGTGTTGACATGGCTGAACTCCAGTGGGTAGTTCTTAAGCGAATGAAGTCACTACATCGTCTGCTGTTCTCCTTGCTATTGCTCCTTGATTCTTCAGTCTGACTTTTGTCATCAGTTTTCCATTTATTGCTCATTACCTCCAGCTCTCTAAGCCTCCACCTTACTCCTTTCTGTTCTGTTTTCAATTCATATTCCATAGGTTTTATTTTATCCTGACATCAATTTATTGTCCGTGTTCACAGGTGAAGAGCAAAAGTGGACCCTACTTTCACTGTTGCTAAATTGACTGTGTCCAACTAGTAATGATGTTTTCACTGTGGCCAGTCTCTCCGAGGTTACCGATAGGTAAAGGATAAAAGGGCAGCTGGTGATTTTGATCTTAAAAGGCAGAAATTCAGAGAAAATAGTCAGAAACTATGGTGAGTTACTGAATGAAGGCAGAAGTCCTTTAAATATGAAAAAGTCAAGGGGAAATTGTGTCAGAAAAGCACTAAATTCAAAAGTTTCCAAAAGAAATCGATTACTTTTCAAGCCACAGCAGGAATCTTACAAAGACAGCTAACAGGGATGCTCCACTAATGAGAAAATAAACAAGAACCACCCAGGGAGTCTTGTAAGTGCTGTGAAAGACTTTTTATTATGAGTGTGAAAAAATATGGGATGAAGTACAGTGAGATCATAGAAGAAGCTGAGTACTGTCACCACTTCAGCTTGGTAGGATTATGTTTCAAAAAACACAAAAGAAAAGGTGCACTCCCAGGGAGTCACAGATAGTAGACACAAATACACAGTTTAGATGCTCCTACTGTCAGCTCTGATCCTAATTTCTCTGACTGGAAATGTATGATTAGATTTCTTTTGTTATTCTGTCATTTTCACTAATAAAAATTTTTAATTACCCAGATCTAGTTTTGCAAATACTTTTGCTTTCTTTATCTCTTTTTTTTTTTTAACCTTTCACTTCAGTCCTGAAAAGTATTAGCATTTCATGCTGTTTTTCCCAACTATTGAGAAAGAAGGTCTGTCAAGAGGCAATTGCATTTAAACTACCTCAGAAAGTTAATGCAAGTGTCAGTATGCCTGAGGTTATTTGTTATTGTGCTTTTTGTAGCTCTGGTATTTATTTTAAGATGTAGAAATTCATACTTAAATAGAAATTAAAAAATATTTCGTGAACCCTTCAACTGGTGTTTATTCGTTCAGATAATAAATTTATTCTGTATGCATTCATATAAGAGGACTCTTCAGCATCATCTTACATTAAGATGTCAAGCATTTTTCACCCAAAAGATTTTAATCTTCAAACTGAATAAATTTAATGAATCAAGGATGCATAGATCACCTGTTGAAATAAAATTCAGAGAAATGGTCAAGTCCATGTCACAATCTGCTAATATAAGCAGGGGCCGTGATCATTAGTTTATTGATCTCAGAGTGCAAAAAGGCAAAAGGTATTTTAGTTTTAATCAAAACAGTACAATTTTATTGAGTAGTACCACAACACAATAATGCTATAGAAGAGAGAGAGATAAAGGAAATAAAGGATAAAAAGAAAAGAAGAAGAAGAAAGGGACAATAGCTGCCAACAGATGAGACGAGTCCTTGTGGCCTTCTGCCAATAGAGCCATCTTCTTCCATCGGAGAGATCTCAAATTTTGGTTAACTTTGTAAATACTGGTTTTCCACAGGAATACTTTGTTGTATTGTTACCAGTTTTGGTCCAGCACGCACACACCTGCAGATAGCACTTGGCAAACATCCACCTTGGCCAAGCCAGAACCCCTGTGCTTGAGGTTTCGGGGTTTTAAGGGTCTCAGTCTCTCAGTCTCTGTCCCACCCTTGACGATGGTTGTGAGGCAAAATGAGAGGCTTTCGGACCGTCCTCCACAGTCCATCAAGAAAAAACACAAGTGTGCTTCTGTATAAAATATATTTATATTTTTTTTTCAGTGTTTGTGAAGATAAATAGTATCATTTGTGATTAAAAGATATAGGTTATTTCAAAAAATGCTTCACAGCAGAATGTACACAAGAATAAATGAATAAACATTGTCATACATTTTTAAAGTATTTCCATTTTCATCGTTGAAACAAATAAAATGCATATTTCCCTTTTTTTTTAATTTTTTTTGAGACTTCTCTTTTAGTGTTATGTGGGGGCTACACTTAACTGGCTTTTCCTCAGCTTTTGTTAATTTTCTTAAGTTAGTTGTGGGTAGGTTGTTAATACTGATCCAAAACTTTCCTTTATTCTTTTCTGGCATTATAATAATGCCAATTATAACATATAATCCAAGTCACAACGGAGAGAGAGGATTTTCTCTTGTTCAAGTGAATGGGTAACAATAACAAGAAATATGTTGTAACAAAGAAGGCTTTTGTGTTGTAACAATGAAGACAGCTTCAGAATTAAAGATCCAGTTTTTCATTCGACCACACAGCTCTTCTGCACAAATATACGTCGCTAATCCCCACGTTCTGAATGAACCTTTTCCCCAACTACCAGAAATCGTTAACCAGATAAAAATCTTTCCTAACTTCATTTTATTACTTCCAATAACATTTATTTAAACCTAAAATGGAATGCAACAGTCAGATGAAAAGCTAGGCTTGAATTACTGCAAACAAAACAGTTGAATTAAATTAAAAATCCTTCTAAATGTAAAGTGCATCTGGGTAGACTTTCTTTAGAGAGCAAAATATATCAGTACCAAGAAAGAGTATGAAATATTAGAAGATTATCATCTCTACCTTATTGAGTAACTCATGATGCTTCCAGACCAGAAGCAACAGGAGTATTCAAGCCTCTTCACACTAGCAATCGTCTGAGTCAACATAATAGAACCAATGGATATTTCTTGTACACACTTTAAAATGGAAAAAAGACGATCAATTGCCTCACTTGTCTTGTTTTTAACAACGACATTACTGTTTTTAAGAATGAATGCAAAGGGTGTACATGTGTGCCTTGCCCTCACAGTTGCTCAGTAGTAGATGTACATGAGCTGCAAGATGGATGTTAGTATTAAAAGTGAGTGCACACAATGCTGGCAAACAGGCACAGGAATTGTACATCAGAAACAGTCCTGTTCTGCACACCAGAGTCGTTGCTATGTTCCCCAAAGCCATTGCACATTTCCTCACTATTTCAATTTAGATTGTAATACAATTCAATACAAGGAGATTAAGTGGCTATTTTTTTAATAGGATATTATTAATTTAGTCACCAAGGAACTGACTACATTTGTAACAAACACAAATACGTGGGAATAAGATTACTTAACAGTAGTTGCTGACAGTGCACAGAATGTCTTGGGTGCTGTATTGAGCTTGACTAAGCACTATTACCTTTCTTGAAAAGAAATTATAATAGCAAGGAAAACTGAATAAACATTAAGAAGCACAATTGTTTCCAGAAATAAATTTGTCAAGTTTGTGCCAGGCTTGTACTTGTCAATGTTCAGCAGCTTTTGAACAAGTAGGAGTTTATTAATGAAAGCATTTGAAAAACTTGTTAAATAAAAAGCATTTATAAGAAATTACAACCTATGAGAAGATTCAGACTGACTTTGTTTTATTATCCTTTTTTTGTTTTGCACAGCTAATTGTAGATGGGACAAAGCTTTTTTATATAAAGAAAGGAAACCTTTCTAAAAAAGCTTTCATCAAAAGAGTTGTTTTTTGGCCAATCTCCTTTTGCTCAAAGCTGCCAGATAAAGAAACACTGTAACCTAGGTGACCATATCAGCTAGCAAAGTGAAAACTTGTATACTATATGTACGCTAAAATTTACACTACAAGGTTATAATTTGCAGCTCTTGACTTTTGTATCTAAAAGAATAATTACCTGAATTGTTCTCCAGTGGCAGAACTGAATTTGATGAGTGGGAGGAAGCGCTGCAGAGATGCAAAAATTCACTTTGAATTTACAATTACTTTTGTCATGACACTTGGGGTAACGGGTAAGTTCTTGAATATGAACAAATAGCCTGCAAATGTGAACACAGTGTGTGTAATGGAGTGTGGTACTGGGATCTCTGGAGTAAATCAAACAAAGTGGTGTAAGAACCAAAAACTTTACCCTGATGAAATTATGAGACCAAATAATCTCTGCTGAGTTTCGGTGGTCAAATAGTATATCATGGGTGCATTAATGCACACTGTTCTGGGCATCAAACTGTCTGCAGGAGTCGTACTTTATGCAGTCCCTTTTTGTGTCTGCTCCCTCCATGATATATACTCACTGTGTTTTGCTTTGTGATCCCATCTTTAGACTAACAGCATGCTAAGATGATTCTTTGGAAATAAAAAACCCTTGTTTTCATGAAGACAGAATATCAGGAATGTGTGACTTTTTCTTTGTCAAAGAACTGACAGCCACAATCACAGCAAGATCTGTCAAGTCCACTATGCCTCTGGCTTGAATATTTCCAGTCCCTGTAGACCTTAACATCTGAAGAGGGAAGGTAATTGTAACTTGTAGCTAGTTTTTTCTATTTCAACAGCATAAGATATTATCTACACTATACTTCGTGATTAGCACTCTGTGTCTGATTTAAATTTCCTGGTATTTTGGTTTTGCTCCATTAACTATTGGGCATACCTCTGAATGTGTACCTCTTTCTTTTGCTTTCCGGCTGGGAGAGGGTGTTAATTACCTACATACCTTGTTAAATCCTTATATTTACCAGATCACCTTTCCCCTACAATTTTTCTCCTCACTATTTTAGCATACATTGTGTTTGTAATTGTCCATAAAATGTAAAGTGTCATTGCCTTTTGAGAAAGCTTGCAGATCATGTAAGAACTTTTGTAACATCAGTGTGACCATGTAATGTTCATGGATTACGTAAGGTTACTTTAAAGATAGCAAATGTACCATTAGCAATTGTTAATTGTAATGGTAGCATTTACATACCATACCAATTTTTATCTAATTATGTATCCAGGTACCATTTATCCATGATCATGTATAAACTAGTCCACATTTTTCCAGAGTGATCAGTCCTTTAAGTCTTGCAGAAGGCCAGAATTCTGTGCTTTGATCATGTCTTTTCCTACACAACCCAAATCTATGTCATTCTTAACCAAGCTTCACCTGGAACTGAGTAATCAAAGAAAAAAAAAAACTATTTGATTGAAGATTAACAATTCTCTGGCTCCCAACATCAATATTTTCCAACTGTTTTCCACAAACAAATATTCTCCAAAGCTTAAATTGCATTGAAAGTAAAAGCAGAGAGTTTCCAAGTGAGCCAGTACGCTCACATTTATTATTTTTTTTTCCCCCATAGATATTCCAGTTTAGGGCTCAGAGGGTTCACATTTAGAGGGAGGGAGTAATACCCTGAATTGGTACAGTGAAATTGTGTTGCAGGATTCTCCTGTGAGAAAGGTTCTCCTTTATAATAAGGTTGATGCTTGCAAATTAGAATGGCATTAGAGTGTAAACTTTCAGAGGCATCATTTATAGGACATGGACCTTCTTGTTACAGTGACTCTCTGTGGGGCAGACTAACACCATACTAGCTCAAAGCCTCGTGTACCTTAAAGGTCATCCAGTTCCAACCCCCCAGCCATGGGCAGGGACACCTTCCACTACACCAGGTTGCTTGAAGCCCTGTCCAAATTGGCCTTGAACATTTCCAGGGATGAGATATCTGCTACTTCTCTGGGCAACCTGTTCTTCTGACTCAACACCCTCACATCTAATCTAAGCCTATCCTCTTTCAGTTTAAAGGCATTTCTCCTTGTCCTATGACTACATACCCTTGTAGAAATCCCTCTCCACCTCACTTGTCATTTAGGTACTGCAAGGCTGCTCTAAGGTGTCTCCAGAACATTCTCTTCTCTAATCTGAACAGCTCCAATTCTCTTAGTACCTTTTCTCATAAAGAAGGTGCTCCAGTCCACTGATCACCTTCGCACTCGCTCCAGCAGATCCATGTTCATTCTATGTTGGGGATACTATATCAAGACACAGCACTCCAGGCTGGTCTCACAAGAGTGGAGCAGAGGAGGAAAATCACGTTCATGCTTCTTTTGATGCAGCCCAGGACATGGATGGCTTTCTGGGCTGTAAGTGCACATTGTGGGGTCATGTTCTGTCTCTAGTCCCCAGCACCCCTAAGTCTTTCTTGCAGGGCTGCTCTCAATCTATTCAGCCCCCAGCCTGCACTAATATTGGGGTTGCCTCAACCCAGATACAACATCTTGTACTTTGTCTTGTTAAATCACATGAGATTCCCTTGGGCCCACTTCTCANCTTTGCAAATATTTACTCCATTATTTTTAAGATTTTTTTCTCTAGCTTCTTCCATCTGAGCCTATTTTTACTGGGAGAAGGATAGTAGATCTGATCTAGAAGCTACAGGTCCTATTAGCTATAGGCATAACCCCATGCAATACTTGCTCTCCACAGCTACAGTGTACAGTGCCTGTATCTCTTCTTCACTTACATCTACATCTGGTTCTTTCACATAGAAAGAAAATTATCTTCAGATAAAAAGTCTTCTTCCATGTATAATCAAACACATCTCTTGTATCTTGTCCAGGCATTTTGATTTTAACTACTCTACTCTCCTGAGACAGAAATATTTGTTTCTTGGTCAAGGACATAATCGATAAAATACACTTTCAGTGTACATATTTCAGTGTATGCTTTTTTAAATTTGGTTTTTGAATAGTGTCTGTTTCAAAAGATTGATTTCAACTTTTTTTTATGATAAGGAGAATTAAAAAATACAGAGATTTAATTTATGAAAAGATAAAAAAACNTCTAAGCCCATTGTCACATCAAGTTGAGCTTCTCATGAACCAGCACTCCCAGGTCTTTCTCCGCAGGGCTGCTCTCAGTTCAGATTAGTGTAAACTTTTTTATTTATACAGTGTTATTCATGTCACATCATGAACATCAATCTCTGCACAATCAGTCTCTTTGCAAATATTTACTCCATTATTTTTAAGATTTTTTCTCTAGCTTCTTCCATCTGAGCCTATTTTTACTGGGAGAAGGATAGTAGATCTGATCTAGAAGCTACAGGTCCTATTAGCTATAGGCATAACCCCATGCAATACTTGCTCTCCACAGCTACAGTGTACAGTGCCTGTATCTCTTCTTCACTTACATCTACATCTGGTTCTTTCACATAGAAAGAAAATTATCTTCAGATAAAAAGTCTTCTTCCATGTATAATCAAACACAGCTCTTGTATCTTGTTCAGGCATTTTGATTTTAACTACTCTACTCTCCTGAGACAAAAATATTTGTTTCTTGGTCAAGGATGTTATCGATAAAATACACTTTCGGTGTACATATTTCAGTGTACGCTTTTTTAAATTTGGTCTTTGAATAGTGTCTGTTTCAAAAGATTGATTTCAACTTTTTTTTATGATAAGGAGAATTAAAAAATACAGAGATTTAATTTATGAAAAGATAAAAAAACATTTTAAAAAAGAGAAAATAGTCCTGATATCACTGAGCTGTTATGTAAATTTCTCGCTCTGAACTTACAAGATTTGGTAGAGATGATCTAATGGTTCACTGATATTGAGAGGAACAGGCAGCCCACACCTCTAGTCTCTGACTCAGTTTTACTGTCTTACAGGTTCCAAGCTTTATATTTATTTTTATCTTGTCTCTCATGTCATCTGACCTATTAAGAGCTGATTCTGTTCACAAAACCAGCAGAAAACAAACTGAATTAAAAAAAACTAAAAAAAGTCTTCTGTGCAATGTTAACTTAAATAATCATATACATCTTACAAGACTGTAAACTCAAGACTAGTATTAGATTAGAATTTTGATTTCTGAAAAAATTTTGGGAATACAATTCTAAAATATTTCAAATAAGTTTTTGTTTTGTTTTTTTCTGAATTTCCACTTGTATTTGACATTCTTATTACTCTCTCCAGAGTCATGAAGTCAAAGCATCCCCAAGTAGCTTCTAGTGGATGTAGTTATGTGGAGGTCCCAAAGCAAGTTATGACTAGTAATTGCAATAGCCAAGCAGCTCTCAGTTGACAGCCAAAAATTTTTGCTGTATTCAGGATTAAATCATCTGTGATTAAGCAAGACATCTCTGTAGTAGACTGTGAAGAATGCTATTCAGTTGTCTTCTGCTTCAGCTATTGGAAAGCTAGGAAACTTTCCTAAGCAATTCATCTAGGCTCCCGTCTCAACTATTTCAAGACATAAGCTTTTCTAATTCAGCCTATGCCAAGATAAGTGTTTTTCTGAGATGAGATTAAACATTCTCCCAACATGCCCTTTCTCTTTCCATTTTCTGTAGGGAAAATAGAAATTTGCACTCAGATAGAAAATCTCACATAGAGATCAAAAGTCACATGGCAAGATAAAATAACATCAAACAAATGAGAGTAAACTGGGAAATTATGTATGCAGCAGAAATAATTTGGTCAACACTTTTTAAAATAGTATTTAAAAAAAACCAAAAAAAAACAAAAAACCCCCAAAAAATCCACTTAATGCTTTCATAAATTGGATGTATTTGTCTTCCTCAACAGAAGAGTTCCAATAGCTTGGCATCTCCAATACTTCACTTACCTATTTGCTCAATGCCATAATAAGAAGTAGAATACAACTGAAGAAAAACCAAAATTAGTTTTTATTACTCCTAGGAAACTGGAATTTTAGTCAAAGCTACACTCAAAAGATGGCTTATCTTAATAGCTCTATTTAAGAAACAATTATAAAAAAATAAAGTCCTCTTCGAATGAATCTGGGATCTAATTGATTATGAGGGATATCGACTGTTGGAATAAAGAAACAGTCTCCTCTACATAACAACTGAGCAAGAATCAGGGTTCAATACAGATATATGAACTTGTATAGTTTTGCTGGGTACTCTATCACTTACGACATACTTGGAAAAAGAATAGTTCAGAAAAAAACGAATTTAATAATTTGCTCT
>WEIV01009770.1:144311-166788 GCA_013390005.1 Calyptomena viridis
ACATACACACAAGTTCTAAAGCAAAACAGTCTATCAAGAAATATTATGAAGAAAAGCAAAATGTTAGGTTAAAGCAGAAACAGTTAACATGCATATGTTACATCTTGTCTCACCAGGTGTCCGAAGTGAGGGAGAAGATTCTGCAGTTAGGATGGAAAGCTTCTCTCCTCAAATTTTCTCACTTTTTGATTCCTTTATATATTATTTTTCTCCCAGAAGGAGATATGGAGTTTTTGTGAGTGATATGGTCATAATTTCTAAATTTGGGGTAGTGAGATAAGGGTCTCATTGCTTGTTGAAGGATTGCTGATCCGTTAGAAGGTTTCATCCACTTCCAGCACTGAAGATTGTTGGTGATATCTTCATACCATTAACATCTTTCCAGCTGCAGGTGTTTATCTGTGTTTAGGGAATCTTGTGGCCTTTGTTATCTGGGAAATGGCAGTCGTGGTCTCCCTTTCTTTCCCTACTCTGGGAAAACAATAGCAGATGCCTTTTCAGCAATTCTTAACTTCTGTCGTTTAACTCCTGTTTCCAACACCTTGTTATATCCTTTGAGGTTTTCAGGATTCATGGGTGAGGTCTTTCTTCTCTTCTGATGTTCCCTACCAAAACCATCTGGGAATCTTTGTGTAATAATGTCTTGCTTAAACTGCCACAATACCCTTTCACCTTGTACCTTCATCTAGGGTGATGCTGTAATATTTCTGTGTTGCCCATTTTCATTTTGTCCATTCCTTCCACTTTCTCCTACTTTTGATTTTGTATTCTCTTTAGGCCTGTTGATACCACACCACTGTTCATGCTGATCTGAGTTCAACATCTCTTAATTTATGTAGAAAGTCAGAAAACTGATTGTATATTTTATTCTCCACAAACCCCTTTTGTTGTGAAACTTGACCTCTCTTAAACGGTTAGGGTGACTGCACATCCGTATCGCTCTAATGTGCCCCTGGGATACATCTCTGCTTTCAAGAAAAACAGCAGGAGATATCAGGATTGAGCTTTATAACATATTTCACACTGTGAACAGTGAACTCTGTACAATAGTGGTCAAAGTAATACATACCTAGTATTTATACACATTTGATTTCCATAGGACAGCAGGGTTTTTTCCCCTGCATTGTATAAAGCCAAGCCTATTGCCAGACCTTGACAAATAAAAGTAAGACAATAAAATGCAAAATAGAATACAATTACAATCCCTATTTTTTCTTAAAGTGACAAAGAACAGGTCTTGATTATTTCCTCACTTAACAGAAGAAATGGAAGGATGTATTTCACTTTGCGAAGGGGAAAAGAGGAGCAGTTGGAGGCACTGCTTCTTGGGGCATCATGTTGCAGTGAATGAATGAGGTAATATTTTAGCTAAACTGAAGAGAACATCAAGGGAAAGAGAACACACAAGTGAGAGTGAATAAAATATAATATGTAGATCAGTAAAATTCCGTTTCCTGTGAGACCGTATGTGACCCTTTCCTCTTTCTTTTTTTTTTTTTCAGATTCCTCAGATTTATTAGCAAACACAGCACGGTGGTAGCCATGGGAACACTATTAAAGTTGTATCTAATTTGCCAGGCAAACAGGACTTTGCAATCCCACAGGATGCTCTTCAAAGTATTTTATAGATTTTTTTGTCCACATTTCAGTGTTGTCAACATATGTACTGTAGCATAATTGACAGGTGTTATTTTGCAATACCTTTAAGTGCTTCACTAAACATTTTGCACAATAATATAAGCACAATAATATAATAGAGTTATATATATATAATATAATAGAGTTTTTAAAGAAAAACTCTAATACAACCAGGATACAACATACTTTACTGGATTTATTCCCTGAGAAATATGTTCCATTTAATTTTTTTATTTACGATCCCTTTTCCTAATCTCTTACAAGTGTAAAATGTCTTATGCTTGTAAATGCATATAAGGCCAAAGACTGACACAAACATATTTGTTTTCACAGCACAAATCTGCAGTCCAGAGCAAAATGTGATTCATTTTTCCCTCCAACACAGGTGTATGTCATTGCATGAACTGGCAGACACAGCTTGTCCTGCACATTTAGATTGCTTCATGCCAAGGATGCTGAGAAAGAAGAAGCTGTGTATGGGAAAGCTGGGAAAGGATGAAATACATGCAGGTGAACCAGATTCCACCCTTACTCAGTCCCAGCTCAGAGTAGTTATACAGCAGACATTATCCAAAATGCCAGTGCTGTGGGATGTGAGAAGCTAGGATCTCTTCTCATGCATTACATTCTGATTGCATATATACTGCCTGGAGATAGGCTTCCCTCCCCAGTATGTGCCCCAATGTAAGAATATATCTTTCAAGGCAATTTGGCTTCATTTCTTTCACAGTTGTGTCTATGACATGAATTCAGGGAGGACAATAGCTCTTGCTAAAAAAAGTTTCCAGGTCCATCTTCATTCTTACCATCAGCTATTGAAATAAGAACAGAAATGATCAGAACAGAACAGTCTCATTTTGCAGGGATATTATTGGCAAAAAAAAAAAAAAGCAGCTCTCATCATCAGGCTTTATTTCTGATTTTCTGAGTCATGCAAAACTAGTGATTTTTGTTTTAGCCTGTAATAAATTAGGCTACTTTTTCTGGAACACATAATAACAATTAGAAATTGCTTTTTACTTTGTAGGATTATTGTACCAGATGTAGTTGCTTGACAAAATTACAAAAATTAGGTGTTTAACTGTCAGTACTGCTGCCACTTTGGAAACATTTTGACAGACAAAAGAAGCTTTGACAGACAAAACTATAAAAACACTGGAAAGAAACTGCCTGTGTGGCTATACTCAGCAGCACCATGAAGAAGTGGTAATACTGAATTTGGGAAAACCTTGTGACCTTTGCGTCTTTAGAGAAGAGACTTTTTACTTGAAGTAGCAGAAACCTCCCTGACACTGGTTCTGACTCTGTTTTCCTATGATACTCCCAACTCATAGAAAACACAGAGAATGTGCCAGATCAAGTTTTCATTACTTAGTCTCACAGTTATCCAGTAAAGCACACCAGTCAGAATTCCAAGAGTGGGTGTGGTCTTGGATGTTTTGTAGCATTGGAGGGAACAGAAAGAATGAGAAACTTAAAGTGTCCAGTCTGATACCAACACGGTGTAGGTAAATAAAAGAGAAAAAAATAAAATTGCTGTGGAGGAAATAATTTCAATGAAAGAAGCTAGAAGGAATGTTATGGCTGTGGCAAGCAGAGAGGAATATTGGAACACATGTGTTTTCATGCAGAGTAACACTCACGGCAGAGAGCTTCCTTCAGAAAAAAGGGCTGAAAACACTCATTTGCTATTGAAGGGCACATACCTATAGGTGCAACCCTGAATGCTCCGTAGTAAAAGGAGAGATGGCTACAAAAAAATCAGTGCTCCTACAAACTAAGCCTGTCAAGATATCTCAGTTTTTATGAGTTAAGTGATTTTGGAAGGAGCGTGGCCAGATGTGAAGAAATAGAGAATTGGAGGGGCAGGAAGTCAAACACCACTGCTCAGAACCAGGACAACTAGGAGCAGATTGCTCAGGACTGTGTCGATTTGGGGTTTGAATATCTCCAAACATGAAGACTCCACAACCACTGTCGGCAATCTGATTCTGTGTAATGACTATCCTCAGAAGAAGAAAGGCTTTTTATTTGTTTAAATTAATTTCCTGTAATTCAGGTTGCATTCATCACCCGTTGTCCTTTCTCTGGGCACCAACAGGAAAGAGTCTGGGGGAGACCTTTAATTCTCACATCAGATACTTATACACATTGATAAGATCTCCCCAGACCCTTATCTTCTCCAGGCTGAACAGTTTCAGCTCTCTCAGCCTCTCCCCATGTAACAGAGGTTCCAGGCAACTTCATGCCTTTTTGCTGAACTGTCTCCAGTATGTCTATATCTCTCTTGTACTGGGGAGCCCAGCACTGGACTGAGTACTCCAGCTGTGTGTTACCAGTTCCTAATAGAGAAGCAATGTCATCTCTTTCAACTTGCTGTCAGTGTAGTACCACAGTTAACACTGTAGTTGTCTTTTAGTTACATGGTAATTTAAATACTAGGAAGTTCTTCTCCTTTACAATGACACTGACAACTTCAGAGCACACAGTAAAAGATTGTTTTTTCTGAATTTTTAATGGATATTCTTTTGACATTGCAGAGTATTTCTGTAGAGAAGTGGACATCACTGTGTATGCCTGTTTAATAAATGCAGGTAAATATTATCGACACCAATAATCAAGCACTGCCTGTAATGAGAGAGGAACATTTTAAATCTATTGGTCAATGTCCTGTGATGTCTATAGTATTGACCAAACATCTATTTTGTGAGTATCTGATAAGCAAGAGCACTTTCCACAATCAAGATAACTAACAATACAGCCTGTGATTTTTATGTTAGAGAGGTTTAAGGGTGAGCTGCTCTGCAAACGACAGTGACACAAGCCATGGCTACAGCAAGGCAAGCAGGGAAGCGCCCTCCACAGCATGGGGTCCAGTCTCAGCTTCCCTGAAGAATGAGAGCAAAGTGTGGCTGGCACAGTCCAGGCGTAGTCAAACACACTGGCAGTGACAAAGCAGATCTAAGGTCCAGTTTAGCCAGGCAAGACAGACCAAGCACAAGGCTGGGTACATCATGCCTGCAGAAGTTCAGGCAAGGACCACGAGGTGTTATTGCACTTCCTGATTCATGGGCAGGGTGCACAGAGGGAGAGCAAGAGTCATGTTTCTCCTGGCTCCGCCTCACAACAGAGCTGCTTTCCGGGCAGTCATCTCCAAGGCAGTACATCTGTACCATGTCAAAGCAGATCCTGAGGTAGCCCAGCCTCTGGACTGAGGAAGAGGCCAGAAGCTTCAGAGGAGCCATATGCAGAAAGATATTACAGGACAATTACAAGCTGCTGATTCACTCAGGGTATTTTTGGGTTATTCATACTGTTTATTAAGCCAGCAAATACTTACTTGGTGATTTGTTGGTCTATTCTCAAAAACAGTACTTTGGGTTGAATTTCACCCGATGTCTGTATTTTGCAACAGAAGGAAAGCACTAGTCTGATTTTCCAATTTAAATATACTCAGCAGAGTTACCTTCTATGAGCTGATCCTTATTCACAGAAAGCTCTTGTTAACACCAGTGGAAGTTTTCTTTGGGAGTCTACAGCAGCAGTAGGTGGCACATGCTGAAGTGTTTAATTCGCTCTGGAGAATCTTTCTATTTAGTAAAACACATCGCCTCGATTGAAATTATCCATCTGTCTTTAACAAGAATCTGATTTAGACTTAATTTCTCTGCAGCAGATGTTTATGACACATTACAAATTTAATTACGATATTTATGCATTATAGGAGAGCTGGCTATCAAATCTCATGCAACTAGATTCTTGTGTTCTGCAGCAGAAGACACTGAAGTTCAAGAGAGTTTTTAAGGCTACCTTTCCACTACTTTCAAAGACCATCAAGTGTAAGTTTTATTTATTTTTTTGACTCAGGGCCTTTATTAATCCTTTTAATTACAGTCATACATTGCTGATACAAAGAAATACAAAAAGTTTAGGTTTGTCCATTTTTTTGAGTTTGCCATATACTAGAAATATATTTTTCTCTTTTTTTTAAAGCAGGAAAGATTAGGAAAATATAGATTTTGATTACTGATGAACATTAAGCTTGCATATAGATTTTGTAATGGAATTGGAAATACTCTTTCTATATTGATCCTGGTAGATAGTATGGTAACCATGAGTTACTATTCCTCATGATGAACTGGTCATTTGCCTTTATGGGACCTTTACTGCAATAAATGTCATCAAAGATCCCTAGAGATCTTTAAATATGTTAAATATATTAACATATTTACATAACCAAAAAGGAAAATCATATTTTGAGAAGATATCTGGCAAAGCCCAGGAGATGCAATACTTGAAAGCATTGGCAACTTCTTTAAGATGTTATTTTGAGGAAGCACCTCCCTTTGACCAGCAAAGAGTTAACACTGTAACAGAAATAAGCTGACATTGAGCAAAAGAACTCTTTATAGTATAGCCTTCTGTACCTTTTCTGAGCCCTTCCAGGTTAATAGTAAATTTTACTGAACATTAATTTACAAAATATTATTTTAAAATTCACAGAAAATTGTCATTATAGCAAGAACTATATTTGCTGCCATTAAGATGTATACTACCACCAGTGTTTGTGTTTCTTTCATTACAGGAATCTGTTTTGAAGTACAATCCTAAACATAGTCAAATAGTATCAGAAAATAAGAAAAAAAATTTTCTTTCTGGTTTTCTTTCTTTTTTGACCAATTTAGATGAACTTTGAGCTTATTAATTTCGTGTGGTGCATAAATTAAAGAAGTTCAGTAGGAGACAAATCTTTTTAAAGGGATAAGGAAATTTTTGCCATAAACACTAGTGAATATAAGAAAGCATGCTATATTCCTTTAAAAAATTCAGATATGTTACAACAGGACTGGACATGCATATTTGCTTTTTCATGTGTTTCATTTACATTATCTCAGATGACTGAAATCCTGAAGTTCATTTCACGATGAAGATATTTGAATGAGTGTAACTGAATAGATGTTTATTCATGGGAGATGGTTCCCTGAGCTCCCAATGCAGTCACGGGGGTGATCTAGGACTCCAAACTTAAGTGTCACATAAAGCTGGCTGTATGGTGACATCTGAGACACTCTTACATGTCCCTGACACCACCCAGGGGTAGTAGATCCGTGAGAGATCCATGCTTTTGTTGGAGGCCAGATGGGCAAATCCTAGCCCCATGCAGATGAACATCAGTCAGCTGAGTGTGGGTGGACAAAATGAACTCCCTGTCTCCACAGCCTGCAGAAGGAATTTAGACATCTAACACATATGGACACCTTCATCTAAATATTTTAATCCAGAGCAAAATCCCATCCAAAAAGCCAGAGAAAAGCTGCATGCATAAATTTCCATAAAAGAAGCATGTGTATATTTTCTGCCTGTTAAATCTTGTGTGTCATAAGAAATACAGACGTCACATTTGTGCACACTCCAGAAGTTAAACACTGCATTGTCAGATGAAACTAATTTTATACCATGTGATGGAAGATTGTGTGTGTAAATGCATTTCCACAGTGTCAGATAAAACTGAAAATCTGTGACTATTACAAAGCAGCCTAATTTATGCCTGATGTGCTCTGTGACGCATGCTTGCGTAAGTTTCATCATAATCAGACAAAGTAATTTTTCAAATCCATCTTCAAGCATAAAATAGTTCACAGCTGCTTATGATCACATCTCCAGCATTAGTGGTTTCAGTAATTATATGCAGTCTACTCACTGAGCACATCTTCTGCTCAAAGTCTAAAATCCTGCATTTTCTATGTACATTGAAAATATGAAAGGCACTGTATTATATAAGAAATTAGTGAAAATATTTATATGAAAGAAAACGTGTGTGTTGTGTGTGCATAATCCATCTTCATATCAGGGGTAGATGTGAGTAAATCATACTCAAAAAAGTCACAAACACAGCAAACAGCACATTTTGCAAAGCTTTATTGGAATCTGTAAAATCATTGGCATTTCTAAGAATTCAACAATGTGAGAATCCATATACTGATTTCCCAATACATTTTTAAGGTTTGCAAAGTACAAGAATGTTTAATCACACACATATACCTCTAGAATCTAAACAGACATCATGCAGTTAAAACCTACATAGTTAGCAGAGTCTCTGCTTACGGTCAAAAATTTAGGAGGGGTCAATAGGTTCAGAAATCCATCTCATACTGGTATCAGTTGTTGATTGTCAGGACTGTTATCATATACACATTTAGATTGGTTTGTGTTGTTGTTAAGGTTTTGTATTTCAGTATGCTCATATAACATCATAAATGCATGAAATACAAATATTATGCATAATCCAAATATAGAATTCTATCATTAATAGAGCAATTTAGTAATAGTAGATTACCCTCATGGTTTGGTGGGGAAGATAAGCTTACTGAGATCTTCAGGTTTATCTCCAAATTTTGGCTCCAAACTCCTGTAGAAGCCATGGATTCAGGCTTCTCTGGCCAAGCAAAGACTGCAAAGTTGCTACTTTTTTCTCAGTCTGGCAGAAAGGTCCAGCATTGTGGCAAATTTTTCTGCGCTTTTCAACTGCACTGGCAAAAGATATAAAATATTTTTCTCTTTTCTGAGAATCTCAGTTGGCAGAAAATCCTGATTTACAGAAGAAAACACATCATCCTATCCAAAGTAGAATGAAAATTACTGTGATTTTAAACTGTCCCCATTAATATGTATTTAATTAAATGAATGATTTTTCTGATGTTTTACTGCCACAGATTCTTCCAGAATATTGTGTTCTCCAGGGACATGAAATAATATCCCCTCTGAGAGTCAAACTGACATTCAGTTTTCACCCTTTCACACCTGCTTTGTGATTTAATCTAATTCAGCTGACCTTCTGTCTTTGATATACTATATAATCTGGATAATGAGAGGAAAGGGAAGGCAGAGATTGAGGTATTTGACCAAGTAAAAAGAATAGCAAATTCTGGTTTACAGTTTTAGATATGTTCTAGGTCAGCTTCTTTTTTATTGTCTAGGCGAAAAAGTAAGACTGACTTGTATTTGCTAATTGTCTAGCTAACATCTGACAAGGAAAGATTTTTGCCGGTGATTAGTAGTTCAGATGACCTACAAGATGAGGAAATGATTGGGGTTTTTTATATACCTCAAATGGGAGCAACTTCCTGCAGTTCTGAGTGTCAATAATTTGCTGTCAGTGGCTTCTGTGATACAAAGCAGTGGTGGTAAATCTGCCAAGGCGAGCTTTGTAAAACCTCTCTCAGTGCTGTTCCAGGGCTGACAGTCAAACTCATCACCATGGAGACTGACATAAAAAAACTCTTGTCATTTGACACAAAAGAATAAATCAGTGATCAAAGCTACAGTGCCCTTCCTTGAGTTACAGTTTCCTGAAGCATTATGGTCAGGTTGCTGGGCTACTGTTCTGGCTGAGTGAGTCTGCTTTCCTCTGCTGAAAACATCTCCTGGCATCCAAGCAAGAATGACTCAGTGGCACTAGTGGTCAAAGTACACACTAAGTGGCCTTTGTGCATTGACTTGAGGATATGTACCCTTAGTAAACATAGAGCACATTGCTTTGTTTTTCTTCCCCAGGAGTGCTACTTATTCATTCTCAATAAACAAAAGACAGAATTACTGGCCCTGTTTGTGAGACTAAAGATCATCTTCTTCTTGATACAGTTCCTATAACTTCTTCATAAATGCAAGACACACTTCAAAGCCTTGTATTTCTTCCCTTCTTTGAATCCCTTCTTTCTATGATAGGGAATTAAACCCTAGTTTCACTTACATCCAACTGAGTAGACATTCAAAGGCCATTCATGTCCTATGGACTACACCCTTTTTAAAGAAAAAGTAACTCAGAAATTGAAGAATAAGAATAGAGACACTGGTAGTGTGCAAAGGCTGCTCTCTGTCTTTCAAAAGCTGGGGGAAAACTGTCTTTACAACTGCAATGTGCAACACCTGACACTGATGTGTGCTATGTTCACTTGAGAACAAATGCATACAAAAATAAGTAAATAAATGATCCTCATTCTTAGATCTTTGTTCTGTCGTCTTGTCCCATACGCATGAATAAAAAACAGTCTTAGTTACCAGCTCTTCCTTTGCTTTTCACAACCTGCATTTTAAGGCTGGGTCTGGGTAAGAGCGGGAGTTTGCATTTTACTCGGAGTGCCTGAGGCAACTGTGGGATGAGAGCGTGCAGTGCATATTATTTTCTTTGTTTTTCAAGAGGAGATTTCGTCTTCATGGCTTCAAAATGGATCTGAATCATACTGATTGAATTAAAAAGTCACCTCCATGAGTCTGAAATATTCCAGATTGCCAACAGAATTTCCCATTTTGTTATTGAACACTATGTGGCTGAAGCAATTTGCACTATTCCTGAAAACCGTTATATTCTCAGAGTATTAATCCAGTTAACTAGACAAGGTTAATATTTTTTATATTGATGGGATTTGCTGAGACAATTGATATTCCCTTATTCAACTCTTTATTCCTAGTATCTCACAGGCATCCATTTTGATATGAACTATATAGTTTTCAAAAGTATTTTACAAGCGGAGGAAGCAACCTTATGTAGCAGAAGAGTTTAGTTGAGACCTTGATAAAGAATTTCAAGACTTTTATTCAGTTAATAGAGAAGAAAAGCATTTTTGTCTTCACATACATCATTTATAAACTCGTGTTATTACATCTAACACCTATAGCTGAAAAAGAAAGAGCAGAGGAAGAAATTAGTACAGCTTAAAAAAATATTAAAGAGTTCCACAGTTAAAATAAAACTATTCCATCATTTTAATTCAGTATGCAGATACAGTTACAAAAGGAAGTACCATCTTTTCCCTGTGGCCTGAGACGAAGTGCTCAGTGTAGCGGAACACAGAGGCCACCATGCACTTGCATGGGCCCCAAGGCAGCGTATGCTTTCTGTCAGCAGCCAGGGCTGCATTCCTCACCAGTCTCCCACCCTCATGGGCCAGTGAATTGGGAGGCCATGACAAGGCAGTAAGAGGACTCTGCACAATTCACTCCAACATTTCTATTTGTTGGGCAGATTTACTTAATGAAAAGTTATTGACAATTCATTAGAACATCTTCCATTTTTCCTGAGAAGAAAAGCTCCCTGGGCTTATCTGATGAGACCTTCTCTTAAGGCAGAGTGGTTTGGGTCTTGTATCAGGGCTACTACTAAGGAGTAAAAGAGACATAGACTTAAAAAACTCAGAGGAAATTATGCTCAAATGAAATATAGATGAATGTTGGTTATTCGGAAGTCAAAATAGCTGTTGTCTTCATGTTTTTCTTTTTCATGCACATCTGAAGAATAATATCTTTCAGATAAGTGTGACAACATGATTCAGTAAAAAGAAAATAAAATTAAAATGTCCCTAGACTTGAATATGTTACAGTATAGGTATTGTATACAGCTATATGGATGATAATTGACTGTTGACTTCTGTGATATTTTAGCTGTAAAAGAATCTATTTCTAGCCACATAAAAATATTAGAAGGTAATGCTAGTACAACAAATTTCTGTAAGCTATGAAATTCATCATCCTTTCAAACAACCCACATTAATCCTAGGAAAGGACAATTTTCCTTAAAAAATAAACTGCCATTTCATGATCTATGTTTACTTAGATAAATAGCTCCCTTGGGAAATGCAGACCATGACTGGTTATTAGCAGAATGGTATGATTCTTTCTGTTATCATCTCTGTCTGAATTTCTATAAGTGAATGAAAGAGGGACATGGCATGGATCAAGAATGGGACTGAGACAATTGTTTGTACAGTCTTTGGCAAGGCTTTGGTCTGGAACAGCAAGCACTGCCAGGGCAATGCCTGAGCACACCTCAAGAGACAGCCTTGGCTAGAGGTTGTTCTCAAACAGTGTGGACAAAGCTGCATATGATGGATGGTGTTTTCCCTACAGGTTCTGAGAGCACAAAATCGTAGAATCATAGAATGGTTTGGGTTGGAAGGGACCTTAAAGATCATCTAGTTCCAACGCCCCTGACATGGGCAGGGACACCATTCACTATAACAGGTTGCTCAGAACCCCATCAAACCTCACCTTGAACACTTTCAAGGACAGAACATCCACATCTTCTCTGGGCAACCTGATCCAGTGCTTCACCACCCTTACAGTAAAGAATCTCTTCCTGATAGCCGATTACTACATTGCTACACTACACTCTTTCAGTATAAAACCTTTAACCCTTGCCTTACAACTACATGCCCCTGTAGAAAGTCCCTTTTCAGCTCTCTTGTAACCTCCTTTAGGTGCCAGAGGCTGCTCTAAGTTTTTGCCAGAGGCTGCTCTAAGGTTTTCCCAGAGGCTGCTCTAAGGTTTCACCAGAGCCTTCTCTTCTCCGAGCTGAACAACCCCAACTCTCTCTGCCTGTCTTCATAGGAGAAGTGCTCCATCCCTCTGATCACCTTTGTGGCCCTCCTCTAGACTCACTGAAAAAAGTCAATGTCCTTCCGGTGCTGAGGACCCCAGACCTGGATGTAGTACTCCAGGTGGAGTCTCACCAGGGCAGAATATGGGGTCATGACCTCCTGACCATGTTTCCTTTGATGCAGTGAGCTGCATATAAATTGTCTTCTCATTTTTTTGTTTAAGTCATCTACCTTTCTGTTCACAGAATATTAATGAAAGATCATCTTCATGCTATTCTCAAGTGCTGATGGAAATAGCAAGTTCACAGGTGTATTCAATATCTTGTCAAGTATCAGGAGGAAAAGCAGTATATTTCTCAGTTTAAAGTGTCTTTCATGTCATCTGCTTAGCACTTCTTGTTAGTGTACAGAATGAAGCATTTCATTGTAACAGAAGGAGGAAAAACATACTCCAAAGAGACCTTTTGATGTCCCTGTCAAACAGTGAGGCTTTGCATTCACACTAAAAAAGCTGCTGTTAACCTGGAAAAGAAAGTCCCACTGGGACTACTTAATTGTGTAAGGAAGTCAGAAGAATCTTACTACAGTACCTCAAAGTGCAACTTAATATAAAGGAATGCGACTCACCCACACATATCTTAACAAAAAACATCACAATAAAAACATGAAGGAAGAAATACTGAGTCAGATGCTTTTTTAAGAAGGCACCTTTCCATGAGAATCTGACCCATACACTTTGACTACAAAAGTAACAGTATTTCATCTCAATTTCCAGAAAAAAGAGGAAGTAAAATTATATATTCATAGTCAAAATATTACACAAATTGAAAGCATTACATTTTAGCCATTCCTGGACCCAGAAAGCATTTAAAAGAAGTTTCTTTAAGACATTTCTGTGTTTCTGAATATGGATTAAAGTCAGTATATATAATATGAGATCTTCATGTTGTAGAGTTTAGCAGTGCCAGTGTACAAATTCACTATGAAAAGATCAGACTTTTATGGTAGTATTATAGATTACTCTGTGCTCATCATTTTCCATTATAGACATAAGCACTATGTATCACAGATTAAATGTGGGACATATAAATGTACTCTCAAAGAGTGTGGGGGTTTTTTTGTTGTTTTATGTTTCAAGAAAATTACAGGAAAGCATAATTCTTGGTTCAAAATAGAATGGTGCTTTCTCAGAATAAATGAGCACCCTTTCTAGTGCCTGAATTGAAAATCCAGAAAAGTCAGTAGAGAGACTCTGTTAGACTTCAATGAACTTTAGATCAAGCCTTAGATGAATCATAATAGGACAGCATTTAAATTCATTTTATACATATTTGCTAAGCAATGACCTTCTCCTGATTTTTTTTCCCCAAGCATGTTATTCTGTGCTCAGACTTCTGTTTACATTAATGGGAGTTCTGTACCTAATTCTAACAGGAAGTGAGCTCTCCCATTACTTTTTGTTGTTGCTGTTCATTAGATAAGGTTTCACCTCTTTTTCTTCTGTCTCAAATCACAGGTTCCATCCTATAGCTCAGTCCACTACCTGCCTAACTTTATACCCTGAACTAATCCACACCTTCCTCTCCCCCCACTTCTCTCTTGGTGTCTGGACACTGCTCACTGATAACAAAACTGTACCTTTGGCAGCCCAGGTGCCTAGAATACTAACACAGCATAAAAAAAAGACTGGAAATTGCACCCCTATCAGTCTGTCTTGCCATCCTTTTGCTTTCAGCTGTCTCATGCCAAGATAAGCTCAGTCTTCCCAAACTCGTTTGTGATGAACATCTCTTTTAGGCTAGGTATGCTGCTTAAAATAAGATTGTCGTAGCAGATGGTCACTCAATTGTTTCTGTTTTGTGACTCTGTTAGCCACAGTTACTTACAGTATTTATGCATGCAGAACATTTCCTGGAATCCCTGGCTGAGACCACATCAGACTAAATGCTGCAAAATAAACTTAAAAAAAATGCATCCTTGTCCTACCAGCTGACAAGGAGTAATATAAAGTAGGTGTCACAATCTCCCTTCTGAAGAACAAGGAATTCAAGTACAAAGACATGGGAAGAGAATATAAAGTGGTCTTTCCACTGTTGGGAATCAAGTAAAGCTTGTGTCTCTAAACATATGACACATACAAAACTATTCTGCTAACAAATTGTCCTCTTCTTTAATACTACAAAAATAAATTCCCTTAGACATCCTGAAATCCTAGTGGAGATTTGGTCTTCATGAAAGTCCTCTTCCACTCATGTCTAGAGGTTTTTAAGATCTCTGGAATCTTTGTCTAAATACAGATTCCCCACGATCTAGGTCTACATGTTCTGTGAGATGACATTCCAGCTTCTGCAGATTGCTAGAGCTTTGGATGTGCACAGTGCAGTATGTCTGGGACAATGGGACACAAGAGGCCATTCCAAAATGCATATTTCAGTGTGAGATGATTAAGGAAATAGAAAGGGGCCCTGTCACAGAAGAACTGGTTACGAAGAGAGAATAATTTCGTAAGTTAGTGAGAGCATATACTTAAGGCAGCAAGTCAGTCAGCAGATCCCAAAGTAAATAAGATTTGTATTTTATATTTGTACTAATACATGCCTGCAGATTCTTCCTTATTTTCCTTTTCAGACCTACTTCTCACCTCCCTCCATTTTCAAGATGACTGTATCTTCATCAGACTTATTGATTGGAATTGTCCAAAGGATCAAGCTTGTTTTTATAGCACTGAAAGCAGCACAGATTACCATTTGAGGGTTTGGGGCTACTGAATAACTGAAAGCATAGACTTCCAATTAGGTGAGTCTGAAAGTGAACTGACTGTTGTCTTCCAATCTCTCTGTCTTTACATTAAAAACTATAGTTTCACAGAAAACAAATGTCTTTTTTGTCTTTCTTAAAATAATAGCTTTATTTCTGTTGCTTAGAAGATGGAGATCTTGGTCAACAAAGGCATAAATTACAAGCTGTTGTATGAACAACTTTTTAAGAACTTTTTATTTTGCTTTCTTCAAAACAGAAGTTCGCATTAGAAGGTAGGAAGATGAAAAGTAAATTTAGAAGCCATGAGAGGTCTTATGACAATAGACATATGTAGGCTTGTACAGGGGGATTGTACAGGGGAGTCGGCGAGATAAGGAGAACGACAGGGATTACAGAAGCAGAGTCAGCTCTAATGGTGAATGACCCAGAAAGGCGTTTATTAACCCTTTAAACAGTTCTGACTCCTAACAACTCTATTGGTACATGAAATATGTTTATACTTAATAATTGGTTAGTGTACAAGTGTCACCTTGGCATTAGTACTGGATAAGTGAAAACATGTGAGCTATTGGATAAGAAACCAAAATATCCCGCCATTAACTTTAAACAAGCAGCTATGTATACAGACTTCCACTGTAGGCAGGAAATGCTGACTCACTTAAGGTCGTACTGCTGGTGTTAGCATCTTTTAAGGACAAAGAACAGCTAGGCTTCAGGTCCGTCTTAACCATAGAGCCAAATCAGACCAGCTGTCGGCCTACAGACATAAATTTCCCGTGTCTTTTTTTCCTGTTGCTTCCAAATTCCTTTTTTCTTTTTTTTTTTTTTTAAATAGACCTCTCTAACCATATAACAAATTTATTACCATATTTTTCTGGTTTTGCCCTCCTTTATTTTTATTTAATTTAAACTTAAGTGATCAAGAAGGTGAAATGAATCAGAGCATACATATATAGACACACATATACATTCGTGCACATATACATCAGAAAAGGAAAAGCATTTTATCTTCTTAAACTATTCTGCACAGTCTTTTTCATAAAAACACTGAAAACATTAACAATCTGAAAATATGTAATAGAATATAAGAATAAATTTCTCACATTTAGTGTTATTGGATGTTTATGCTTTCTTAATATATTATGTATCCTCAGTTTAACTCATAGCCCCAGAATTAGAGAACAAGCTCAGGGCAGGGGCAACATAGCATGACAAAAGCCTTTTGTCTTGTTCAAGTAAGCTTTTGCATAGCACACAATCCTTGAGTAGGCTTCCCAGTAAAACATTTGTTTTATTCTTATTGGGAGATAATTACTGAACAGGAGGGAAGAAAATTCAGAAGTTCAGTGTATAAAAAGTATGGAACTATCAATAACTACTTACAGATTACATAGTTTTAGTGGGCTGTACTGAATGATATCAGCTGGTTATACAGACAGAAATGACCAGAAGAATATTCAGACTGGAACAACACCTGGTGTTATTTCTAGCTCCTGGGTGGCCAAACCTCTGAGAATAAAAATGTTCTGCTTGGAGATTGTTCCCTAAACTGTCTCTTGGAAAAATGGCTCATTTTGCCTCCCACAGCCTGCAAGACCTACTGCAGTCCTGTGTATCCTTCAAAAACTGGTACCAGAGGCATCAGAAAGGCACACAGAGCTTTCTGTGCACAGAAAACATTCTATTTGTTTCCTTGTGTAATAACCCATGCTGTCAGGATTTCTGCAGATAACCCAAGCAAAGGGTGAGATTTCATCCCTCAGCCTTGGTATGAGGGTCTTCAGTCAGCTGTTCTGTGTCAATTGATTCTGCACACAAAAGCTCACTAATCAAATGATTAGAGTCATTTGCTCTTCCAAACACGGCCGTTTGTGGCTTGACCAGATCCCAGAATCAAAAGCAGTTGCGGTCATGCCATCTCATCTAAAAAAGTTGTCACAGTAAATTTGAAAGTCAAGCAGTAGAACAAGGCTGACAAGGTTCCTGGCAACAAATTGATTTCATGACCCTTGGGGAGAAACAGATTGAGACGTCAGCAGGATACAGGGGACCTCATGGGAAGAGCCATTGGAGTCTGTAGGAGGTGTCTGCCACTCTAACTTATCTTACAGCTCATCATCGTGTGTGAGTGCTAGAGATAATGATAATGAAAGTGAACTCATTTGTGGAATGGTTATCTTGATCACAGCTTGGACAGAATGTAAAACTTCTTTTGAGTGATAATATTGTGAAATACAAAAAAAAGTCACTTGCATTTGTTTCAATGAAGGCTTGCAATATCACACCAGGCAAACTGAAGAAGGAAGAGGAAAAAAAACATTAAAGCTGATGAACTTTACTTAACTTTTAGCTCTGATTTTGCTGGAATAAAAGCAAACAACTTCTTTAATCTGACAAGTACTTAAAAGTACACTGCTTTCCACACACGACTAAATTTGATTTCAAGCTCCAGCAGAAACACCACCTTGAACACAGCCTGGGACAAAGCAAGCAGCTTACTGGGAGACACTGAGCAAATAAAATATCTGCCTCTTGCCCATGACATTTGGCAGTGTTCGAAAGCAGGATGGCCATTATTGTTTGATGGTCTCCTCACAGCTTTGTCATTGGCCTAACACTCAGGCAAACCTTGTAACACTTTTTGCTCTTACCTTGCCAGGAACTGAACACCATGTTTATGTCCCTTACAAGATAGATAATTTTTTTTTTCTCTCCTCCTCAACTTACTACCAAAGGTAATGAAAATATCTAGATTCATATATGCTTGCTTTTGTTCACCTGATGCTTGTGCCTACTCTCTTCCCACAGTGAAACACATTGCTCAGATGTAATTGCAGCCACAGGCTCTGTGAGCAAAATGATGAAGGAGAGCCCAGGGGACTCAAAGGGCTGTTCTCTGTATGTGCTGGAAACCTAAAGCAAATATCTCTGTAAAACACCACATCAACTTTCTTTCTATAATAGCTAATCGCATTTTATACTCTCATAGATTGGTGTAGAAGTTTGAACTAGATCCTCACAGGTTTTTTCCCAGCATGGTTTTTTTTTTTCATCTGCATAAACCATACTTTATTTTCTCTTGGTAGTTAAAAAAAAAACCACATAATAATATAAAAACAAAGCACTAGAAAACAAACTGCAGTTCGAAGACAATATTGGAGAATATTACATTGGAGGCAAAGATATTGAAAGAAGGGGTTCAGCACAGCAGCTGGGATTTCCAGATCTGCCTAAGGGCTAAATCCTGTAGGTGGCAGAGAAGTTTAGAAGATAGATATAGTGGAATTAGGGTTCAGAATCAAAGTTGACATCCAAAATATCCCCAGCACAACTCCACTTCAAAGGAAGGCACATACAATCCTTTTTCTAGGCACCCGCAGTTCTGTTTCTGAGCCAAATCCACTTAGCCTGTGCAGCAAGGTGGGCAGCTCCTCCTCGAGTCCCATTAGGAGTCCAAAATCACTGCAAGGGATCTGATCTGACAGGGTCTCACAGGGCAAGCTCAATACAAACTAATAGGACAAAACCCTAACAAAATATGCCTGCAGTGGTTTTCTTTTTAAAATAACTGCTGGACCTGTAGTTAAACAGTAAAAGTACTGCTGTCACTAGAGGTTGTTCAGAAATTGGAAGACTTTTGGTTTACTGATTTCCATGTTCTGTGGCAGTCCAACTTGTGTTGTAGCAGGCTCATCTGAGAAGGGCAACACGTTCCCCACTGCCAGCAAGAGCTGTGTCTCCTCACAGACAAGGAAATAAAAATTCTGGAGTGAGTAAACAGAAGCATAGGCTAAACAATCTAATTCCTCCTGCTGAGCATATGATTGGAAGGCATCTAGCTCTCCTCTGGTCCATCCTCTCAGGATTGTTTATGCAAATATAATGCAATGCTTTTTCTCTCACATGCTTATTATTACAATTCTAACAATTCTATATGGTCCAATGTCTTATTTTAAAATTATGTCTTCCAAAGCCCATTAAACCAATTGCTGTCTACTACACCAGCTCTAGTTACCTAGTGGGGCATTGCCGGAGGAAAGATGTATGAACCTTGTCATGGAGGGAACTTCTCTTTGCAAGCTTGTTACTGTCATCTACAAACTGCTTATCAGGAGGATGACTTAATAATATTCAAACTAAAAGAGTCAAAGTAATAAAGTATAATTTTTTCCCCCCTTGGAATGGGAAACATAACTTAAGTAAGAGAAAAGTATAGCTTCAGATCAGAGTGTGGAAAGGTGGGAGTAGTCTATAACTGGGTTGTGTGGGAATAAAATACTTTGAGTATAAGAGGGTATACTGCATTTGAAAAGTTTGGAGCCTGACTTGAGAACAACACAGAAGCATCAGACAACTCAACACCACTAATGAAAATAGCTGTCTTTAAGTATGACAGATGAACAGATACTGTGCTATATTTCAACCTATTGAGAAAATGGAACAGTCAGTATTCCCGAGAATAAGGACTTCTTGATTCTTCATCCACACTATTCTTTATCGGAATATATGGTCCTCCTATTAGTTTGTGCTGAGTGTCTATGTCCAGGTGTTGACAGCAAAGGGGCTGCATGTGCGGTCTCTGTGAGAAGAGATATGGGACTGCCTCACATTGGACAGAACCGGTTCCAGCTCAACCCTTGCTGCTGTCCACAACTGAGCTCATCACCAACACTGGTGCTGTCTCTGTGATAGTATATTTAAGAAAGGGTACAAAGTCTTCATGGCAGCTGTGAGAGAGTTGTCCCTCTGCAGCCCATGAAGGATCAAAATGGAGAAGACAAGCACACTACAGCCCATGGAGGACCTCTCACCAGAGCAGGGTCTGCCAGATCCTGTTATGATTGCTGCCGTTCCCTCCCCACTTGTTGCTCCTGGTCAGGCATGACAATGTCTACCAGGTTCTACTCCTGAAGATCTTTATATTTGTGTTTCCATGAAATCTTTAAATAATAATTATTTGAACATTCCTCTGCAGTGTTTTTTTTTCTTCCTATTCTGAATAATTTATATTAAATATAAGATCTACTAATGTTTTGACTACTTCACAATGAACTGCAGGATGATAATTTGATTCTTAATTGAAATAGGCATTTGTGTAAGTATCTTTTCTCTGAACTGTAAAAGACAGTTCACCATGATCTTTCTTAATAATCTTTTACATCAAGAAATAGAAATATGCCACTATTATCTCTCTCTAGATAAGTTCTGTTTTACTTGATACAGTTCCTCCTGCGTAGTTCTCCAGACTGCTTTATCTCACCATAGAACTAAGATGTTATTTGCATGCCATTACTAACTTTTCCACACTGAGGTATTCCTTTAATATTTTACATTAATTTATTTTTAAAATTGACCATTGTTAAAAAAAAAGACTGTTTCAGAATAAAAAGCTATTAAGACAGTGTGGGAATTAGGGCATAAATTAAATCCCAAGAAGTCCACTCCTCTGTGTATTTCATTTCTTGCAAAGCATTTGTGTACTGGGAGAGGAGAAAGAAGACAATTGTACCCTCTATACATGGTTTGTACTTCCTATATGATGTGAGCAAAAATCTTGAATTCTGTGCACAAATCATGTAGTTGGAAAACAATGCTAAACTTAATGGAAACCTGAAAAAGGACCACAAATCATACTTGTTATAAATTGCAAGGACTTCCTATTGTTGCAAGATAACAGATAATTGATGTTTGGTTGTTTTTTTTCAGTGATTACCATCCTTTAAAACTAGAATTTTGGGAAGAATTTTTAGCTAACAGTTGGTTTTCATGTCAGGATGGGTGCGGTCAACATTAAATGAACTGAGGGAGTTATAAAGCCGTGTGTGCTCTGTAGTACAGGTCCCGCTGGCTCATTCCATGTAAGGTTGTTGCAGCAAATGTGACCTATCCTGTGTTTCACATAAGAGCAGTATGGATGTTTCATTTTCTTTTCACATTCTAAGAAAGGCTGCTCCCAAATCTTTGAGGTACTTTTAAAGGCTGAAACATTTAATTTTAAGGCACTAACCCATGTTTCAGATAAACTAATTCCAATAACTGTCTGATTCAAAGCTAGTGTCCCCAAATCGGTGTCCTCAAACATCTCAGAAGAATAACTCAATCATTAGAATGTAACATCAGTTTCACTGTAGCTTAATAAGAGTGTATTTACAGAAAAGGGAATGGTTTCAATAAAAGATACAAAGAAAACTTCTTTTATATCTTGGGATGTGGAAAGCCACACTGCAAACCCCTGGAATGAACTGGGAACAGTTGGGCTCTTGAATTATAGCTGCATATATCCCTAGCATATGTCAAAACCACTTGACTGTGGAGTAGCTGCATGGATGGTTTCATAATCTTGGCTTACCATCTTAGTCTTAATACAAGACCACCCTGATTGAGCGTTCAAATAGCTGTAGCAATCTCCTACCTGTAGTCATAAATGTCAATAAACTATATCCAGCCCATCATGCACAGCTGAATGACTTCTTGTTCTCACTGCATTCATGGCTAGATAGCTAAGAAGCTCATATATATATACTTTACACACAAATTTAAAAAAAGCTCATACATAATTCTCAGGACCTCCTAATAGTTGCAATATTGAAAGTATAACACCTGCCTCAAACATCACCAGAGTCAGCAGAAAAGGATGTGAAAAATTCAGTGAACAGCTGTTGAGACAAAGTTCACTGAAAATACTTGAAAACAGAATCAGGAAAGAACACGTGAAAATACAGAATAAACTAGATATGCAAGCATATCCTTAGAAAACCAGACCACAGAAAATAATTACCATGACAAACCCCTATATAACAAGAAGAGATGAAGCATAGTTTTTTATTACTAAAGAGTAAAATATGTGTCATACAGTCAGTTTAAACAGTTAAAATAAAACCTCTTCTAGAATCAAGTCTGAGTACCATACCATACAATATCACTTCTCATTACAGCCTGTTAAATATGGGAAAGAACCAGAATGTGGGAACTGAAAACCTTTTATAGAAGAACACCTAAAAAGTAGGCAGATTATCAGTAAGACCTCAGCAACCTGTTACTAATTATTTTAGCTTCAGGTTCTTAAGTAAACACAGATACAGCAAAACTAATCACTCCGAAAAGGTAATGCTTAAGCACGATGTGGGAAAAAACCCTTATCCATTATACTTTATAACATCCATCCTGAGAGATAATTGTTTTTGAATGGAACAATTAATGAGGTCTTTTCATACCAAGGGAAATTACTCCATAATGAGGTTTAATGTGTTAGAAATGAGGTGGAATTTATTAAAAAATAAAGAAAAGCCTTATCCAAGGTGAAAGGTAACACACTGGATTGTTAGGGATGCTTTGTTTTGAAGGGCATTCTTACCACATATTGTTAGCACGCAGGCAAAACAAATGGAGTAGTTATGTGGTGGAAAGTACACAGCAAAGGAAAGCTGACAAAAAAAACCCACCCAAAACTATAGGCTTTAAACACTAAAACAACTACTTAATAGACCCTCTATTATTGCATACTTTAAAACTACATGATGCCTATTGGGGAAAAGAACAGCTTTGCCCCTATGCATCACTCATTTGAGCAGTGCCATATTCCAGGAATATTTTTCCTCTCTGACTAAAATTTTAAGCAACCCAGGTGTGGACATTTTGCCATAAGGACTCGCCACTGGTTGCCATAATAGAAGAGCCCCAAACAGGAGATACAATGACTCCCTGAA
>WEIV01009771.1:9314-20269 GCA_013390005.1 Calyptomena viridis
TTAAAATAAACTAAATATTTTTTTTAATTTCAGTGTTTTTCATTTTCTTGTTTCATAGATCCCTGAATACATTCTCAAAGCTGCCTGTATTTCTTCAATTTTTGATGTTCAGTTTAAAAACCCCAAACCATTCTACATTGTACTTGCTGCCTCTTAGAAGTCTTACATGTTTACAGTATTTCTTCTGTTATTTGTATTTTTTAAAATTTCTTGCATAATAATTGCCTTGCATTTTGCAGAATAAATTAGAAAAATTACAGACAAGGACTTTCAAGCCATTTTTATATATTTGCCAGGTTACAGGGGATACAATATATAACATGTTACGCCTGGCTGAAGTAGAAGTTGACAAAGAAGAGAGACCTCTCAGTCCACACAAAATAAGAAGTAGTGAGGTGAGTATGTTCTGGTATGAAAAGTGACATCTTAAAACGTCACTTTTATGCAATGTTCAGAAAACTTGGCATGTGTTTTTCTGATATTGCTTTTAAATATTGAATCATTTAATTACAACAAAACANAACTTATTTCATCGGCTGTCACTTCCGTTCCACTGAAGTACTTAGCAAAAGGCAGGCATTTTTACTTGGAAAATTTCACTTTCTGTGAATGAAAATTCATAGTCACAAACATGTAGTGAAAAGTAGTAAGAAATCTAAGGTTTTCATGCTGTCAGTTCTGTTGTATAAAAATAGAATGTGTTGCAACTGACTGGTTCCAACATAGCATAAAGAATTAACTCCTGAAAAAAAAATTAAATATCATTATTTCTTTTAATTATGTTCTGTTAGTGTGTCACGTTTGATGCCTTTCTGAGCCATTGTATCTTGAAAATTTTGTGTCACTTAAATGCTGCTCTGTTGAAGGCAAAAAAAAATGAAAAATGCAACAGAGCTGTCAGCATACGAGTCTGCGAAAGTTAGTCGAGTCAGAATTTCTTAACCTGTGCCTTAACATTTTCTAAGTGATGTTTTACTAACCTTGTTTTGTCTCAGGAATTCAATAGCACATGTTTTTATAAATATAGCAAAGAAACGTGTTGTAGTTATTTGGAATTGGTACATTTAGCAGGACCAAAAGTTTTGAAACAATGCACACAGCATGAAACTAGTGTTTAAAGATAATGGAATGTTTCTATGTCTGTATTTAAAGTTTTACTAGAAAATGTTTTTTCTCTGTTAAAGAAACTTTAACCTGCTTTCCTTTGGGGAAGAAGCTGAAGAAGAAGAGGAAGAAGTCAGTAGAGTTAGTCAGGTACTGTACCAAATTATCCTCATTTTTCTTTTCAACTTAATTACCTTTTCTCCATAGTTGTGAAAAGCTTTAAAGTTCTTCACCTTATGTTTAAGTTTTGAACAATAATACTAGAAATTGCTTTAGTTTTTAGGTTTCTACTGTTTTAATGTTTTGAAAAAAACAGAGGTTTTTAACTTTTCTGGCTTTAAAGTTACCACATGGAATTTTTACTTTTCCATGAACATGGAAGTGATAGGTACTTTATCCTTTTTCAGCTCCTTAATTTTAAGAGCAGGATATTTTGGTAAAATACTTGAGTTTTGAAGATCATCTTATGCATTGCCAGCAAATTCTTAGCTCTGTTTTCTTATGCATGTCCATTATTCTAGGTGCAAAATGAAGTGGGGTTATTGTGGACAAAACAGTCCATTATCATAATTTAAAGTTTCACTGTGAAATGTTCACATTCACAGAACTAGAATTGCATAGATAGTTTTTGATCTAACATTTCCTTCCCTGACTTTTCAACTTAAATGAGGTTAGTTTAAAAATTTCTTCAGTGAGTTGTTAATCTTATTTCTACTGCCAACCAAATTATTTCACTAGAACCTTAGGCTTTCTACAGATTGGGGACCTCTGTGCTTCAGGTAGTGATAAGAATGCATGGTTCTGAGTTCTGTAACACATAAGTGAAAAAATTGTGATCGGCCCTCAGGGGTTAGTTGAAATACAAAAGAAAAACAGTGAATAATGATGGACAGTGTTATAGTGAGATGGTGTCAGTCAAGATGATAGTAGAGATTTATTGCAACAGTAGTTTTAATTGTTTTTTGTTCTTTTTTCAATGTACCAGTCAGACTAACTGTACTTGTTTATTTTAATATTCTCATCTGCAGTTCTGTTCTTGGTATGTGTCTGGCTTATAATATTTCAATTATCTCACTTGCTTTGATGTTCTTTCTTTCCATGCCAAATACTTGCTTTTAAAATTATTATTTCAAAATTATTTTTAAAAAAGGTTAAAACTATCTAAATGGAACGTGTCTTTCATGATAAGCCTAGTTTCAGTGTTGCCATGGTGTCTTACAACTCAGCCTCAGAAAACTCATCCTCCTGTTTGTCCTGACTAAATTCTGGACTAGCTGTAGGTGGATAAATTACAACATCAACTGTTTATGAAGAATTTCTGTTCCTTTTTTATAACAAAATAAAACCTTCTTTTCAAAACCTCATTGCTTGTTCCTGATAGGTCTAGATCAATATCTCTGGAGTTCTGGACATTATCCTTAATCTTGATTAAGTTGAAGTACGTGAACATCAATACTAACTTTAATTCTCTGGTTTTGATAAGAAAAAATGTAAGGTCAAAGTTAATAATGAGATCCTTTGACATTTACAAACTCAAAATCCTTCTATGAACTTCTTTTGTGGCTAGGTGCAGTAAATCTTGCTTGTTTCGGTGTAAGAAGGGTGTACTTTTAAGGATAGAGTTTGAGAGGAAAGTCTGCAAGTAACGGAGGAATCCTCTGACAGATCTGGGAAAAGGGAACATTTTGTATTAATTTTTAGAGCAGTAAGGCTTAGCCCAAGATTATCTAAGGAGTGAATGAAAACACCATTTAAGGTGTTCCAGGGTATCTACGCTTAGTCCACGCTAAGGAATATATTTTGCCTTTGCTGCAATGCATGCTGCAATGTTTCTGAGGCTGCACAAAGAAGGGCAAAAAGGATAACTGGGGATATGAATTACAGTAGCTTTAAAATTGAAAAAAAGGGAGGGAGGAAGGAAATTATGAGAACAATTGTTTCCTATTTCTTATAGTACGGTGAATGAGACACAAAGATCAAAATAGCAAATAAATATACAAATTAAAAGATTTTTCCCTCTTGGAATTTAGGTTGTGAATATTTATCCCACAAAACATGATTAAAATTGTAGAATTTATAAATATATAAATACTTAAAATTATAAACACTTTAAAAAAGAGATTAAATGAGGCATTAGGGCCACTGGTGTCATTTAAGTGTTACGGGTCAGATTGTGTCTTCTATAACAGGAGAGTCTCTAAATGTGTATCTTATAAAGAGTATGAATCTTAGAAAGAAAATTTGTGTACCTCAGGAGGTTATAGAAGTAGAGATGACAGGATTAGGGAAGATCGTGTCAAGGAGGGGCAAGAGCAGAATGGCTGTATGAGGGAGGGCAAACGAGGAGACAAAAGGGATTCCAGCATAGGCAGTGTGCTTGCCAGCAGGAGCACAATCCCACAGGATCTGGATATAGCAGGCAGAGTTGGTTGCTGGTAACAGGGTCCATCAACAGTCCTGAAAATGGCAAGTGAGTACCAAGGTCCTCAGCCACTGAGTTCAGTCAGGAGCAGCAAGAGATGGGAACAGAAGACAGAGCAGAAAACAAGTCTACAATGTGTGTCCAACAGGTGCATCCAGAAGAGACACAGGTACACCTTTCCACATAGTTCAGACAGTGAGTATATTCTTAGTCCTGAGCTGAAATGGTGCTCATGGGCAGAGGAACTCCAGGTGAAACCCCTCAAGGCCACAAAGGCTATTAGTGCACAAAGGAATCTGATAGTGGGCCCCCACTGGTTCTTGGTTAGTGTTGAAACTTAAGCTTTTAGTGTACAAACTGCTAATTGTCTGTTCTTGTTTGGAGCACTTTACAATACATGCTCCCTCTCACACTCCAAACACACACACACATACTGCCTCTCCCACTGCTTGTTGAAGGAAATATTTTTTCGTGTTAGTCTTTGTTTTCTACATAACACAATATTGATGTTGCGTTTAAAGGAGTAAGATTTTTTCCACACAATTACTGTCCTCCTGAAAGAATTGTACAATGCATCTCCAACAGAGACATTCAAGTCACGGTACAGCCTGTTTCTGTAGCAGAGATTTTCAGACGGACTTCACTCTGAAATTTAATTGTACTTTTTTTGTCTTAGCGTGAGGAATGCTTTCTTATCATAGTCTGTGTGCCTAAAGACCTTTTTCTGTTGTTAGATCTATTTGATTCCTTTGTCTCAGTAGATGATCTCTGCATGGTGTATTCCAGGTTGATGTATTGCAGTTTGTTCATTTCTTTTTTTTCCCTAGTGATCTAGTTGGTGTTTTTCCAATTAATAAGTGCTGCTTTTTACGTGGTAGTTCTTTGAGTTCATTATTGAAAAGTCAAGTTCTTACCTCTTCATTCACTCAAGTGTATACGTATTAGACTGTGTATCTTTATGGTGTGTAATGATTGTGATGACTAAACAATTTTTTTTTTCCCTCTCTTTCCTTTAAAACTAAGTGCATTATTATTGCAAAAATATTTTTAAAATCCTTGGAGTCAGTTCGACGCTTTTCTTTCTGGAACACTTTCTTTGTTCTTCTGCTCTTAAAAGTGTTTATGCTTACTGGGTAGGCTAAAGCTAACAAGAAACAAGTTATCTTTTTCTTACCATAATTCTTTTTCACTATCTATCCCCTTAAACACTGAAATGAGTAATACCTTTTTTCTTTTTTTTTTTTCTTTTGACAGAGTATGAAGGGAAAAAGTAAAAGTAGTCATGACCTACTGAAGGATGATCCACATCTAAGCTCAGTTCCTGCTGTCAGAAGGTTAATATGTGATTTCCAGTTTTACTTTCAAGATGTTACACCCAATATAGTATCATGTGTACCCATTGTCTGTGTGCTACTCTTTAAGAAATTAAGAATGCCAGTGCTGGATCAGAGCAAACATTTCTCTAACCCTCTATGCTTCACCATTGATTGACATTGATTGTCATCAATGTTGCCCCACCAACATTGACCATCAGTGGATGGCCCACAAAGAATAAAAGCAGGGCAAGTGTAATGTTTGCCTGAGTAGTTTCCTAGCCTCCATCAACTTTGATCTCAGGGGGCTGTCAAGAGTTTGATGTGATTCATCTATTTAGTAATCCTTAATAGAGCTCTCATCAAAGTATGTGTTAAGTCTCTTGTAATATTATTTCTATTCAAACCCTCTTGTCTGCTGCAGGAAGAAGTATCTTCCCCTTTTGTTCTGAACCTGGCTGCTCTTCCCCTAGAAGAGACTGAGCAATCAGTACTTTTGTGCCTCTCTTTACCACAATCCTTTCTCAGACCATCTCTTTTCTAGCCTAAACTTTAAAAGTTTACTTGAATTTTCTTCATGGAAATATCATTCTACACCGTGGTTATTCTTGTTGTTCTTCCCAACCCTTCCATTGTGCTTACACTCAAAAATACTGATTTTTCCCAAATGTAAAGAAACGCCAAAAAAGAGGCAAATCAAATCTATATGCTTGGATAAAATTGGATTTCTTCTCTATTTGTTTCTAATACTTGTTAAATTCTGATTTTAATCACAGTGGAGTATTAAGGTGAGAAAATTCCATGAAAATATATCAACTCCAAGAATTTCCTTGTCATGGAATCATAGAATAGTTTGTTTTGGAAAGAATCATTAAAATTTTTCACATCCAACCCCCATGCCATGGACAGGGACATCTTCAACTAGATCAGAGTTGCTCACAACCCCATCCAGCCTGCCCTTGAATGTTTCTAGGGATGGGGCATCTACCAGCCCTCTGGGAAACCTGTTCCAGTGTCTTACAACCGTGTTGTAACAAATACCTTCCTTTTATCTAGTCTGAATTTACCTCCTTTCAGTTTAAAACCATTACCCCTTGTTGTATCACAGCAGGTCCTGCTAAAAAGTCTGTCTCTCTGTCTCAATCTTTCTTGTAGACCCCCTTTAAGTAGTGAAAGGCTACGATAAGGTGTCCCCGGAGTCTTCTCCTGTCTAAACAACCCTGACTCTCTAAGCCTTTCCTGATTGCAGATCTGATAATCCTCATGCCCCACCTCTGGAGTCCCTCCATCAGTTTTCTGTCTTTTCTGGGCCAAGGACCCCAGAGCTGGGTGCAGCACTCCAGGTGGGATCTCACCAGAGCAGAGGGAAGAGGTACAGTCATCTCTCTTGACCCGCTGGCCACGCTGCTTTTGATGCAGCCCAGGATACCACTGGCTTTCTGGTATTGGTTGTACATTGTCAACTCATGTCCAGCTTTTTGTCCACCAGCACCCCCAGGTCCTTCTTGTAGGGGTGATCTCAGTCCATTCAACCTTCTGTCTGTATTGGTACTGGCAATTGTCTTGTCCCAGGTGCAGCACCTTATTAAATTAATGTCGTTGATTGCAACAGATTCACAGTTCCTTTGATGACCTTGTTATTTACTGGTTGCTTGGAGCACACTTCAAAGCCTAGACTTTTGGACTTACGTAGTATTCCTTGCTTTTTCTCTAACATAACTTCTTTTTTAAATTGTGGGATGGAAAAGGTTTCAAGGGTCTTGATAATTAGTTTACGTTAATTAACGGCGGATATGTTTGCCTTAGTATATTCAAATAGATTTCTTTCTTAATTCACTAAACTGTAACTGTATAACAAATTAAAATGTTGATGTTAAGCTTAATTATCAGTAAAATGCATGTTGAACACGCCTGTATAAAGAAGATTTTCCAAAATATTTACAACTAATGCAAACCATTTGCAATTAAATTATTGTAATTGTTTGGTATATGAGATCAAATACATCTTAAGTGAGTTTTGGTGGGTTTTGTCTTTTAACTGGATACATTAGTGCTTTGCTTGGATAGCTCAAGATATGGTTAGACTTCATCCATGGTATGAAAGTCTGTGGTTTTGAACATTTCTAATTAGAAAAGATTGTGACAGTCAAAGGGTAGAAGATGATATTACTTGATACTTTTAAGAGGCATGTGGGGGTGACATAAATGACTAAGTTGATTAAAATTTCAGGTAGGTAATGAAACAAAACTTTTTATTTAACAAATGGGTTTTTATGATAGTATTTTAAATCTCCTCTAGAACTTCAAAGTAATTTCATTTTTTTGTTCTTCTTTTAGAGAAGCAAGTGAGGAAAGGGATTTGAGAGAGGTAAGTAACATTTTTTTACAAATAATTCTGTGTGTTCTATGGCATCCAAATTAGATTTACTTGAGGGAACAAATGCTAGATGAGAGATTTTTGAGATTTCCAGCAAAAGCTGGAGGCCCTTTTAGAGCTTTAAGGGTTGGCCATTGTGATCATTCACAGTAGGGTAGAATTAGCATAATACCTACTGCATTTTGTAAACTGCTTGTACTGTATTTCAGTCAGTAGATTAGTTATGTGGGATTATGGCATACGGGCCATGTACCACAGAGTGACAAATCAGCAGAATGATAAAAGCCCTGAAATTGCTTATAAAAAAAAAGTTACAAGTATGTTTGTCATGAATAATGATATAACTGCAATGTTTGCGAGTAAGTCAGCATATGAGAGTCCTACTGGAAACATTTCTTCAAGAAAACAAAATTTCAGTGAATATTTATCACTTAAATTGTATTGATGAAGACTGCCACCTCTGAAAGACATGAAATTTGAATAATTAAGCAGTAACATCCAACTAAACGTGGAGGCTGTTTTAAGTACAAGAAAATTTTCGTACCTGGTTCAGAGCAAGCTTGCTAGATGTAGTATGTCTCTGTCTCCAACCATGGATCATGGGAGTACCCCTTTGAGTTGCTGTTGAGACAAGGATGTAATATTTACTAGGAACATAGTCTCCCATTCCCCACCTGAATCACGGAAAGTGCTGTTTTGTGTATCCATCGTGCACAGGTATTAACTATACTGATAGCTGATGCACTGGGGAAGTGAAGGAAGAACACAATCCGTCCCATTCTTGTACCTAAGAAAATGCATGCTTGCACCCTGTCCCCTGTTGCTTTTTCCACAAGGCACAGTATGAGTTCAAATTTTTTTGACTTCTCCTTTGTAACTCCTGCTGTATAGGAGCATTTAAGTGTTAGGCGGGTTTGAGAACACAGTTTAATTAATAGTTCTTCACATGTTCAAATAGCCTTTTGTTAAGCAAACTGGATTTGGGGAGTATAAAATGTGGACATGTTAGGCTGAAGAAGAAGAACTTAAGTAAGTATGCCTAATTAATCTGAAGTAGGAAATAGGAAGGCTTTTTCTTTTTTTCCTGGAGAGGTATTTTCGTTAGATTTCATTTAATTGAAAAATTTTAGTTAGGATCTAGTATTTCAGGCAGTTACCTGAGTGTTGTAAAGTGGTGCTAGAGTTACTTCTGTTAACGTGTCATAGGGTAACTTTTGCATTTATATGCCTGCAACATGTTGATAGCTTTATAGCCAATCCTGTGAGCAAATAATTCTTCCAGATCTTCCTACCTCCCCCAAATAACAGGTCTCAAGTGTGTAAGAGAAACTCTAGTTAATATTCCCTAAGAACCTGACCTTGCTGTTCATACGATTAAATACCATCGTGTTTCTCTTACCACAGTCCTCAAAGTCATGCATTTCATCCTTTGAGAATCAGACCCTTTGTATTGGCAACACCTCATAGGTATTTCATAAGATTCTTTTTGTACCCAAGTGATTAATGAAAATGTTATATAAAATGTGTTCACAAGACAGAAAATCTTCTCCCCACGAGAATCTTCACTCCCTTCTGCACAATTTGTTTTCCTCTCCCTGTTTGTCAGTAAGCTGCTGAACAGTAAGTTTTGTGCAGTACTATCTACAGATAAAATGATATACACGCCAGTAGTAATTGGTCATTCTGTCACAAACTGTATCATTACATTTTTATTTCCATAGTAATAAGAAGAATAGGACAACTCCACTCTAAGAGCAGCAAAAAATAGTACAGCTTTCAGGCAGGCAGTTTTCCATTTCTGTGTCACATGGGGAACACCCATTATCCCACAGAACAGCCACTTCCCTTTTGAGGTGTCATATACTTCGGTCTGGTTGGAAATGTGTTAAATCTCTTAGTTGGTAATAAGACTTCAGAAAAATGAGAGTCAAAAAAATAGAAGGTTGGATAGAGTTAAAGAAACACAGGAGGGACTGAAGGAGAAGACTGGGCAGGAGAAAAGAGTAGAGCTGCAGGAGGGAAGAGGTTGAGGAGGAAGGTTATATCCTGTTTTCTCAGTGTTTTTCCAGAAGAAGACTGGTGAAATCCTGTGCAGAGTGTGGGTAAGGTAAAGTTTGGGAAGTAGGGAATTTAGCTGAATGGGACAAGCTGAACCATTTTGTCCCTCCCATTTTAAAACACTATCCATGGAATCCCCCTCCTGTTAAACACCTCGAACACAATCTTGTCACTTTCTTTTCTGGATTCTTTCCCCTGCCATTGTGGTCTGTAGTCACCCATCTCCCTGAAAATTCATCAAGTAAGCTAATTGTTCAGAAAAATGGAATTTTCCTTACTTCATTACCTTTCTGGTAAATTAAGGGAAATGCTAACTCTGTTCCACTTTTCTCTTGCGCTGTTTAAGAAGAACAGACAAAATAACCACAACAATCCTTCAGCTATTTCATTGGCAAAATATTCAGCTATTTTCTTGTGCTGAATATTCAGAGATTTCTTTTTTCGTTCGTGACTGGTCTTCTCTTGTCTAAATCTCAAATCTAAATATGGTAGTCTGAAGATTGCCAAACAGTGACTCAGATACAATTTCTGAAGTCCAGCTCTTGATTTTTCTCTTCTATTCCCAGAACTGTGCCTCTTGCTGCTTTTACTTTTCTACCTTGCCCTCCTCTGTATTTATGGACCTGGTCTTCATGCTACTGTTCCATCATGCCCAGGACATATACATGGTCTTTACACTGTTCCTTTTCAAGTACTTACATCCTGGCTGTGTCCTGGATACAGTGAAGTCCTCTGGAATACCGTTTCTAAGTATCCTTTCTCTGTGTGGTTAAAATGAGAATCATGTAGCATATTACAATTTTCTTTTGCTGATCAGCATCACACCAAAGTAAACATAAAAACATGCTCCATGTCATCATTGAGCTGGCATTCTTCCATTAAGATTCATGCTGACTTCCTTCTTCAAGGAAGAAAGTCATCAAACTTAGATCCCTGATCTAGTCAGGCCACTTCTTCATTCTGCCTGTTATTTCTGTTACTTCTCCCTCCAAATTTCTTTGAATCAAGGTGGTTTATCTCCATTTGCCTTACTCTGCTAGATCTGGAGGCCTGAAGCCTCTGGTAGGACTTGTGTAGCAAGTTGCAGTGATTGATTCCACAGGTTTTCACAGCCTGTTTTGATCAACTTAGTCTCTGTTAGGGAATTTATAAATACTGATGGGCTAACCTCTTCCATCCCATCATGACTGTAGAATAGCCCTATGGCAGGAAGTTCTTGAATTTTGTATTTCTTTTGATGGAAAAAGAAGGAAAAGCTTAGTGTATTACCTTGTAAAAGTTTTTGATTCATGAGCAATAACCAGAGTAATATCACATTGCCTTGGTGTCATCTGTAGACCTGTAAGAGTTTCTCATCCAGAATAGACTGGTTTAAATTTTTTTAACCATACAAGGAAAATGTAACTTGTGTATGAAAAACTGTTATCGTATTTCTATTTTTTTGTTCCCTCTGAAGCAGATAAGGAGACATTTGTTTGAAAAGTTTGCTCTGAGATTAAGTATGTGTATTTTTTCTTGGAAGGGATTATATTTATAAGAAAAAAATTCCATATTCAACATTTTGTAGTAAAAAAATCTAAGTTAATTTTATCATTTCAAATCAATAAAGGAGGAAGAACATGATGAAGATGCTGATAGTGTAGAGGATGAAGCTGCTGCTCATGAGAGATTTCAAATAAAA
>WEIV01009771.1:23556-53308 GCA_013390005.1 Calyptomena viridis
ATATAAGTAGGGAATTTTTCAAAGAACATATACAAGACATCTTGTAAAAACCTATCCCCTGGTTTTTCTCTTTGCTGTCTTTCAAGTTGTGCTATTTGCTGTTTTGGGATTTGGCAGCTGTGCTATCTCTGCAGTATACAGCTGGTCCACAGAAAGTATACTGGGATTAATGAGCATGATGGATAACTTCAGTCCCAAAATCTGGTTACTAGTCCTATGGTTGAGATTATTGCATAATCTCAGTGACAAATTACACAAGTATTTATCTAGTGTCAATTAAAATTACTTTGTGTGAGTATATTGGACAATAGTACATGGGGGTAGTTTTCTGTCTCAAATCTTGCAGAAACATTATGCTGTGAGTTTTCTGACTGCAGAAAGAAGTAGTTCCAACTTTTCAATACTCTTGCCTTCAGTTATTGATTAGTCTTGCATCTTAATAATGTTTGTGATAATACGCATAATATTCCCCAATACACAATAAGTTTAAGTTTCTCAGAGTGAATGAGCTGTTCTCGATCATGGAGACTTAAAAAAATGCAGATTAGCATTAAATAACCCTATCAGATAGTGAAGGCAAGGATTCAGAAATTTGAAGGTCTCCAAGAAAAACTCTACCTGAAAAAGAACCTTGAAGCATGTGGCAGCCAAATAACATCCTAAGAACAGCAAACAACTGGAATCTGTATGTGTTTACCCTGTCTGTCCATCCACCTGCCCCGTCTGTTTTACTGTCTGGGGTTTTACAGGTATGGCTGGTGGAAACAGAATTGCCTAAGGTGTAATAGCAAGTTTGTAGCATGAAGGGAACAGAAAGCTAGACCACACCCTTAGGAACAAGATAGTCAGTGCGCACGCTTGCGGGATGTTTTACCTCATTTTCAGAGACATTTGTATAGTCAATCTATAATCTGCTCACTCTAATTGTTGTTACTATGCTCTTTCAGGGTAGTTGCAGCCAAATGGGTTATTTTAACTCAAAAGAAGGTTTTAATGGGATACATTTTGAGCACTTAGGAGTTATAGCCTTGAGAGATACTGCTTAGTATCTCAAGTAACATAAATTTCTTACAGTTAAGTTTTCCAAATAATTGTCTGGCATCCTCTAGCATGAAAATCAAAGGCATGGTAGTCTTTGTTATAAATAAGGTGTTACTATATTTGAGGTCTGAAGAGATAAAGTAAGATAATATCAAGTTTCATTGTCTGAAATAGTATTTTCTAAGTGTACTGGAAATGATTCATATTAAACTCACGAGTCTTCACCACCCACTGTAGTCAAAGTCTGTGTTGATCAGAGGCAGAGATGTGGGAAGTGCAAATATTGAACAAAAAGTTGGATCAACCATACATAGCTTGAGGGTAACGTCTACTAACATATCAGTGGGCCAAGAAACATCTGATATCTACCAAAACTGTTGATCTCATCAGATATTTAAATGTGCTAATAGAATAATTGAACTTTTAAGAGTATTTTTTCAGAGTACTGTCTTTAACATGCATGACTTTTTCTCCAAATCTCTCTTCATTTGTATCAGTCCTGTTTCTCTTAATACAAATGCATTTTTGAAGTCTGACGGCTGTACATCCATTCCAGAGAAACAGTATGGAAACAATAGGTACCTCAAATTTGTGATACTGAGATCCAGTACCACTTCTAAATGGAATCATACTTGAAGTGCTCAAATGGTGAAGTTGATTTTAGTCATTTAAGTATGCATTCTAACCTTTTGTGTATGTTTTAAAAAATTATCTCATACACTTTACAATTTTGTATTAGATGAGAAACCTAAGGAAAAAGAATTTCCACTCATTCTGGCAAGTGGTAAGAGAAATTGCACAGATCTGTTGTTTTTTTAATAGAAAGCTTAAAGCTAAATTTCAAAGTATAAAACAGCTGTTTACATGAAGAAATGTGTAGAAATAGAACTGTTTGCCATCATCAAATTTATCAGCATTGCATCAATTTTGTAAAATGGCAGTGGCTTAAGATGACCATCTGAAGGCTTCGGAGTAAATAGTCCTCCTCTAGCTTGGTAATTAGAAATATATTTTTTTACATTTCCTTTCATCCTGTAGGTGGAGCTCAGATGCTACACATTTCTGGTTACCAGCTTTAAAAATTTTCAGTGCTTCTTGGTTGCAAGACATGCAGTGTAGAGTGAAGTGCAATTGACTGTACACAATTTCAGTGGCATCCTTATAATGGAAGTGTTATTAAATCACAATCTGGAATAGGTGCCTTGAATAGCTAAACTACTGAGGAAGAGAACCTGTCTTCTTTTAAAGTAAACATCACTAGAATTTAGCTCTGTTTCCTGTTGTATATTTTTCTGTTAGTAATTCTATGATTTGCAGTTAAATAATCTCATTTCTTTTTAAGGTGTAATTCCTCAGACTTACTTTTTTGTTAAAACACAAGATGAAATAACTTGGACAAATAACTTGCATCCCCATGATTCTTTTGTCATTTAGGCATAATAGTAATAAAAATAGTTAATAATGCTAGGCAGGAATTCAAGTTCATGCTAAGTCCATTTCAGACCAGGCAGTAAAAATTGCATGTAGTTAAGACACCATAACATTTTCTTAGCATCTGAATAAACACAGACACACTGAGCATGCAAGTATGCTTTTCAAAAGTGCTCTCATAGTGCAGTGGTGTGGAAAATCCAAAAGTAATTTTATGTGATGACATGGAGATCTTTTTAAGAGACCTTTTAAAAGACCTTTAAATCATGTACTTGTTACCTTGTGCTTATAATGCAGACATTATAGTGAAAAGTAGTAAAAATAATTTTGGAGACTCAATTCTACAGTGGAAGAATTCTTGTCATTCTTGTAATTGTTGAAAATCTGTAACTTCTTTGTTATTTATAAGTTGCATTTCTGTGCATCTGTGGGATGCACTCAAGGGAGCTGAGACTGGTGTCATACAAATCTGCTGACCATGATCTTATTGAAAGGTGACTGATGTCATTGCAACACTGCTGTATGTAATCTTTGAAATACTGTGGAAATCTTCTGACTGGAGAATGTTGCAGATTTGCACCTATTTTCATAAAAGGCATTCATCATAGTGAGGATTAAGTTACCTTCACTTTGGTCCTTGGGCAAATCACAGGGTAGATCCTCATGGAAGCTATTTCTGGGTGAGTGAAGGAGAAGAAGGTAACTGGAAATAGTCAGCACAGATTTTGCAAAGGGAAGGTGAGAGAACAGTGCATATCATCTGGTTTGAGCCTGAGGCTAGAGTAGATTAGTTTTGAGGTTCCTTCTGACCTGAGTTCTTCAGTGATCTGGTGGTTTTTAAAGTTTTTAATTTTTTTTTTCCCCACTCCAAGCCCCTTAGACTCTGCTGAGGTCTGGAAAAATAAGTCTAGCACCTCTTGAGTTGTTTTTGATTTTATTGTAATTAACTTACTTGCATACATATTTAGGTATTTTATTTATGCTTTTACTTATTTAAACTTAATCCAGTATCTCGTCTTATATTCAGGAAGCTACTTTCTTGTGAATGTTGATTGATTGTAAGTATAGCAATATGATATTAATACTCTATGTTTTGAGCTACTTACTTACTTTGGAATGTGAAGTTTTATCTGTTTCTATATAGAACTATGATGTTATTTTTTCACAATAATTGCTATTTCAAATTTATTAACTGTACTTCTACTAGCATTTTCTTAAACCTAGTGTAATTTAGTTTAAGGCTTTGTCCAACAATAGACTTTTTCTCCTAATTTTTCACTTTAGCATCAGAAAATATACATTTTATGTTAATAAGACTGGGTTTTCACATTCCTGAGTAGAAACTTTTTGCAACTGACTTCGAACTTCACTATAACTGGACAACTGCTGCTGTTTTTGTACAACAAATTCAAAAATTCTGTTAATGATCTTTTAAGCCAAAGGAGACCATTAGATAAACTGTGTCTCTCATGCCGTAATTTACTGCCATTTACCCCTCTACTGAACTCACTGTTTGGCTGCAGCTGGACCGAGAAGACATTCAAACATAATCTGTAGATATCAAGAGAGTGTAGCTTGGTCAGTATTTAGTCACAGAGTGTAGTCTGTTCCAGTATTTAGAGACATTACTTCTAATAGTATCTCATGCAGTTTTACATTTTAATTTGTCTGGTTCCAGCTTGTAGCCAATGAATTTTTTTTGCTGTGCTTTTTTCTGAAGTTCACTGCAGTATGCTTCATTGTCTCTTACTTCAACTACTTAAACTCTAATTGAGTTGTACATGTTGAGTTCCTTCAGTCTTTCTCAGTAAGACATTTTTTCAAGTCCTTGAATCACTTTATGGCTTGGGTTTTTTTCCTTCTCCAATTTTTCAACATTCTTTAAAGTGCTTTCATCATTAATCTCTTACTTGCCTTAGTAGTGCTGTGTACAGAGGGCAGCAGCTCATTATTTTCTTACTTCCACCTCCCTATTCATTCATAGGTTGACCACATCAGCCCTTCTTACCAGTATTCCACCAATACACTTATGTTTCTAGGGCTTTACAGATTCTTTTCAGTCATCACTCTCTGACAACTAGTTTCTAGTTTCGTACACTTACTCTGTTTTTTACTTTCTAGGTTTTGGAAACTAGTTCTCCTTAGCCTTTGTTTTATTTAGCAAGCCCAGGTTGCTCAGCAGTTCTGTTAGAATTGCTATGGTGACAATTTGTGTAATTCATTACTAATGAATTTAATGAATTTAGTTCCCTGGAGTGAACAGACGTATTTCTAGTTAGTTGTTAATGTGTCATTGACAACTGTTTTAAGCAATAACTTTGTAACCTAATTCTTGAAGATGGTCTTTAGGCCTGTTTTGACATGCTAACTTTTTTTTTAAGGACTTCCTTACTTGTGAGTAGTAGGAAGCAAGTTTTCCTGGTTTTGTGTAGTAAGAGGGTTTATTTGGGTTGACTTAAAATTAGCCAAGGTAGCAACCAGTCAGGAACTCATGCAGAATTCTACTGAGAAACTCTGCAATAGCATTATGTCAGAATCAATATGCTACTCTGAAGCCTTTTGGGTTTTGAATAGTGTTTTTTTCTGTGAGAAAGTTTTATTGGATTATTGTATTCTAATTTGATTCAAGAAGTTCCTTTTTCTGTGCATGTAATACGGTACAGGACTTTTTTTAAAAGATACACTGAAATAAAATTGATGTAAAATTCATTTAACTGTTGAGATGAGCACATGTAAATTGATTAGTTTTCATTTTTGGATATGTAATGGAACTGATAACTTTAGCTGTATTTCATTATAATTCAGACAAACTTTTTGCCCTTTTATCACCTCTTAACTTTAGATTCAAAAGTCCTTGCTGAAGCCCATAAAGCGCCAGGTTTTAGAATAATGGAAAACCTGTGTTAGATGTTAAAATAGGAGGAAAAAAACCTGTCAAATTTATATAGCTAGATATACTGCAAAAGATTATTGCATGAGATTGCCTTGACATTTGCAATTTTTCCTGCTCTCGTATTTTTTCTTTTTTTTCATATGTTACTGTACTGCCTACATTTTGAATTTAATTTTGCTAGAAGTTTTGGATTCTTGCATATCGTAACAGGTTGACCTTGGCTGGGCGCCAAGTACCCGGACAGTCTCTCGCCCCTTCCCTTTACCAATAAGATGACAGCAACTTGTGGGTGTTAAGACAAGGCAGTTTAATACATGCAAAAAAGGTTTGCATGCACGGGAAGCAAAGCAAAGGAGAATCTAATCTCTACTTCCCATTCCATGAGGTCAGCTCGCATCCTGAGGAGCAGGGCCCTATGCGTTGGTTGTCCCTTCAGCAGGCAGCCATTGGAGACAACCAAATGCCCCCCCCACTCCTGCTCCTTTCCTTGGCTTTATGTCTGAGCTGACATCATATGGTCTGGAATATCCCTTTGGTCAGTCTGGGTCACCTGGCCTGCTCGTGTCCCCTCTGCCTCTGCCTCACAGCAGTCAAAACAGTGGAGTGTTATCTCCTAGCGCTGCTAAGGCTGCTGAGGCTCAGATAGACCCAGTACACGTATGCGTGGTGTGGTTGGAGGGAGGGGATGGCATACAGTGGGACCTTGACAGGCTTCAGGGATGGACCTGTGTGAACCTTCTAGAGTCACAGAATGTCAAGGGTTGGAAGGGACCTTAAAGATCATCTAGTCCCAAACCCGCTCTGCCACAGACAGGGACACCTCCCACTTGACCAAGCTGCGTAAGGCCTTGAGCACCACCAGCCTCCCTGGGCAACCTGTTCCAGTGTCTATCTCATCACCTTTAGAGTTAAGAATTTCTTCCTAATATACAACCTAAATTTCCCCTCTTTCAGTTTTTACCTAAATTGAAACTCATTGTATTCATGAAGTTCAACAAAGCCAAGTGCAAGGTGCTGTACCTGGGTCAGAGCAATCTCGAGCACAAATACAGGCTGGGCAGAAATTAATTGAGAGCAGCCCTGAGGAGAAAACCTGATGCTATTGGTAGACAAGAAGCTTGGAACGAGCTGAAAACGTGTGTTTGCAGCCCAGAAAGCCAGCTGGGTGACCTCAAAAGAAGTATGGCCAGCAGGTCAGGGGAGGTAAAGCCTATACAAAAGATGGGAATAAACTTTTTAGCAGGTCCTGTTGCAATAGGACAGGAGGTAATGGTTTTAAACTAAAAGAGAGTTGATTTAGATCCGATACAAAGAAGAGGTTTTTTGCAATGAGGGTGAAATGCTGGAACAGGTTGCCCTGAGAGGTGACAGATGCCTCATCCATCGGGTTCATTGAAGGTCATGAAGGACAAGGCTCTGAGCAGCCTGATCTGCGTGGAGATCTTCCTGCTCATTACAGAGAGTTGGACACAATAACTTTTAATGGTCACTTCCAACTCAGACCATTCCAAGAATCTCCCTCTCTACTCTGCTCTCCTGAGACCTCACCTGAAGTATTGCACCACCTCTGGGGCCCCCACATGGGTGTGGACATGATGGAGTGGGTCCAGAGGAGAGCCACAAAAATGTTCAAGGGCTGGAGCTCCTCTCCTATGAAGATACACTGAGATTTGGGGTTGTTCATCTTGGAGCAGAGAAGGGTCCCGGGGGACTTTATAGTACCTTCCAGTACCTAAAGGGGGCCTACAAGAATGACAGAGAAGGACACTTAACAAAGGCATGTAGTCATAGGACAAGGGGGAATGACTTTAAATTGAAAGATGGCAAGTTTAGATTAGATATTAGAGAGTCTTAAGTGTGCAAGTGTTGTGGGACTGGAACAGGTTGCCCAGAGAAGTTGTGAATCCAATCCCTGGATGTTTTCAAGGCCAGGTTGGATGGGGCTTTGAGCAGACTGGTCTAGTGGAAGGTGTACCTGGCCACAGCTGGGGTGTTGGAACTAGATGAGCTTTAAGGTCCCTTCCAACCCAAACTGTTCCATGATTCTGCATCTCTAAGCATTTCATCCAACAGTGGAAATTGTATATACTTGTATTTTATTCAAAATAATTTATTCTGTATTTCAAAGAAGACTTGTTCACTGTATGCTTATTAGGCTGTATTTGTATGGCTGTTCTTTTAAAACTAGGAACCATTTTCAGTAATAAAACAGTAAACCAGCTTATTTAGTTTAATTTTTTCTTATTTAAGTGGGCCATTTTGACACTAAAATAAATGTCCAAAGCTGTAAGCAGTTGTAAACAATGTAATGTATTAAATTGATACATTTCAATTTTTTGCAAAAGTAGCTTTTTGGTCACATACTGAAATAATTTTAAATAATACTTAATAAAATTCTAACCAGTGTTTCTGTAAAAGTGCGAAAGCTCATATAATGCTGAATTTCAGGAGCAAATTTACTTGTGTCCTATTCCAATGCAGAATATGAAAATGTTTCTCTTAAATCCTGACCTTTAGTGGCTTTGTTACACTAAACATACTCAGGACTGTTTGAAGTGTTGTACTAGTTGTTCTTCAGTAGTTAACAGATTTCTATTTCTGTTCTTTAACTCTTGGTTTGAGTTGTCGTTTCTAAAGGTCTTTGGAGAATTACTAAGCATAGGAAATATGCTGATACATATATAGGAAAGTATGGTAATATTTTAGTCTTTTTGGGGTTTTGTATCTTGATCAAACTGTTTTCAAGCAGAATTTCATTAGGTTAGTCATTCGCCTTAGATACATCATGAAGACTTGCTGAATTAGACAATTTTGCTTGTTCATTGTTTGAGTTCTTGAGAAGGGATTAATTCAAGCATGGCTGTGAAGACCTGGCAAGATAAAAGGTCTGTATTATGCAGGTAGTACCTACCTAAATATTTTCAGTGTATATGGAGAGAGTGCTCTTTCACTGATGAAGCACTTTGTGCTTTGTATAGGACTGAGCCCCAGTAAAGAGATAGAGTTTGGATTATTGTCTGTGAGGAAGTAATAAAGTTATTCCATTATTTTTGGATTGACTTTACAACATAAGAATATACTGCTGCCTGCTGTCAAGATCAATGCATTTCCAGGTTTTACTGTGTAGTTATACGTACTTCCATATACTTCCTTGCCACACATATGCCAAACTCAGCTTGAATTCAGAGTTCAGGTGACATGCTTTAGCTGGTGCACTATCTTTTGAAGAATTTTGGAGATTATGTCAGAAATTTAGTAGGTAAAATAATGCTCTAAGAATTACTATTATAAAGTATAATACCTAGTTGACATTGAAAGTTCATTGTAGTGGTTCTGATTTACATATTCCTCCAGTGGTTTGCGATGCAACTCTCCTGAATTCTAAATGCATTTAAAACTGCGTTACCTGAGAGGGCATGTCTTGTATTTTATTGTTGGAGCTACCTGAATTTTTTTTGCCTATGATGGTGAGAAGATGCATAGACACAAATTGGTGGGAATTCATTGCCTAAGTATCAAAAAAGGTGGGAATGGAAGTAATCTGAAAAAGGAACTTATTTTGATGTATTCTTTTAAATTAGTATTTAAAATAATTAATTATTTTAACACAGTTTGGTTGAGTATGTGTCTGATTAATGTAGTAGCTGGTCTAAGTTTCTGCCTTTGAAAACTATAAACATTTAAACTTGCACATATGAGTAATTTATAAACTGAACTTTTTGTATATTTTCGTTTGGGGGTTCTTAGGCTTCTGAGAAGGTGTCTTTATATACTAGATCCGCAGAACAAGAATGTTAGATATTTTTAAGGTGCCTTGCTTGATCTGCATGATGTTAAACTAGAAAATCACACACACAGAATTCACTATAGATATAAGAGAATAAAAAAAGAGATTTAGGGCTATATATTTCAAGAGTGTCTGAAAGAAAGGAGATGATTTCAGAGTATTTTGGTTTGTATTGATATCCTGAATTTGTAATTGTATCATACACACAGTCACCCAGAGGCCATGTATTGTCTTACAGTCATGTCCACCTACATGTCCCATGTTTATTTTGATAGGCTTCCACATTAACTTATTTGTATTTCATGTACTTTGAGTGACTTGTCATAGCATATAAATTCAATAAGAGTTTGAAACCGAATTGCTAATTTATAAATTGCCATTTATCCACAGTCATGTGGAAACTGCTCACTTTGCAAATGTTTACATAACTCAGTGATTCCAACGAAACTATTAATGTAAGTAAATATTCATAAAATTCATAAATAATCCTGAGAACCAATGAATTTCCTTTGGACTGGAATTCGACATTTGTATCGCATGAAGGATAAAGGGAAGGAAGGAATATTTTGGCTAAAAATGCAAAAAAAGTCCCTACCCTTGGGATTGAGTAACTTTTTTTTTCTATAAGGCTGTCTCAAAAGATTGTATCTTCTGTTCCTGTCCATTTGGCCTCCTTTTTTTGCCAATTTTTACTGAACTAGGATGTTACAGTTGCTTGTGGAGTTCCTTGTAAAACAGATTACTTGTACAATTTCAGTAAATCAAATAAAAAAAAAATAGTCAGCTACAAAATCAAGGGCAGAAGTAAACTGTCACAGACAAGAGATTTTTAAGCAAGTTTTAGTGTTGTGGAAATTGTGCATGACCTCCTGTCTACAGCACACAGTATAAAAGATATGAGTCTTACAGTGAAATGGGAACAGCCTGTTGCTAGGACAAGAACACTGAATGATACTTACTTTTGTTTTAATCCTTATATTGTTTTATCAAGTCATTTGTTTATTAGGGGGTTTTTTTGTCTTCTCCACTAATATCATAGCACTAATGCTTTCAAAGTACACTTAATTGATATTTTCTTTTGCTTTACATACTTCTTTTCCTCAGTCCATGAGGGGATCACTCATTTAATTCTGACTATTTTTCTTTAAGGATAGTAATAATATTTGATTTAGCTAGTTGTAATGTTTTGTATTTGATTTAGCTAGTTGTAATGTTTTGTATTTTATCCATTTTTCTTTAATACTATTCAGAAGTTACTTTTTGACTGGTGAGGTTCTCTATTTATTTTTCTCAGAAAATGAAAACAATTATGTACTTTTCTTTTGGCAAAAATGAATTCTTGAGTTATTTGTAAGTTTAAGAAACTAGTGTGTTTCTTTTCGTTTACATTTTTATATTTTTTTCAAGAAACTCAGTATTTTAGACATGTATTACTGACATACAGAAAAGAAAGTTACTTCAAAATTGTTAGAAATACTTTAATTTTCTGAATAAGACTATTTACTTAGTGCTAAGGATTGCATGATTCCATTACTCTTTTCAAAATAATGTAGATTTTTCTGCCTTCTTTACCTTAATAACATTCATTGTGAAGAAAAAATAATCCCAGGCATACTCTTTGTAGAGTTAATGATTGGCAGTAACTTAAAAGCAGACCTATACTATGTTAAACACAAACCCAGATTGTTTGGGCACAAAACCCAGAATCCCAGCACTAAGATTTTTCTTGGCTAAGCATCAAAGCATGTTAATAGGTATAGTGTTAGCCTGGGACAAAGACGGGATTGTTACTGTGGTATATTTCATCCTGCTGCTACTTGGCAAGACTTGGTGTATTTTTAGGTGAAGTTTGTGTGTGCATTTGTCTGGTCACCTGGAAAAAAGGATGCGTAGATGACCCGTGAAAATGCAGTTAGCATGATGGAAGGTGAGAACGTGTAATCCTTATTATACAGTGAATTGTTAGCACTATATTGTGGGTAGATACCATTTCAAAGAGCTGGAGTGTTCTCAGTTGTTTAGCTGCACATGTGATTTTTTTTTTCTTGTAACATAACAAGACGGATTTAGCAGTGGTATAGCCATGTACTTTTTAATTGCTAAACGTTCATGCTCCATTTGCTTTCTTTGTTTCAACAGAGTTGAGTAGCATGGGAAGAGCTATTTTGAGGTTTTTCTTTCTATTATAGAATATATTTTTTGTAAATATGAGTGGTACATCTTAAAGTGATATTGCCGTGAAGGATGACTGCAGTATGTTCAAACATTTTCTTTAAATATCACATCTGCTGTTTGCCTCTAGACAATCTATATTACAATTTGATATTTCATTATTTTATATGCCTTAGTACAGAGCCAAATAGGTAGTAAGTATTTTTAATATAGTCTGGAAGGAGTGATGTTGGTTATACAATTCTGGTTGTGGAATCTATAACAATGGTTTGTAAATAAAAAGTGAATTCAGTTATTGCTGAAAAAGTTGTCGTGTTACATTTTTGATAGTAGTTAATAGTAGCAGTTGATAGATTGGTAATAATGAAACAAAATAAATCAAAAACTTTGTAAGCTGAAACATAGAGGGGATAGGGTTGGAGGAGAGCACAATGAGTCATCCAGTCCAACCTCTGTGCTCAAGCAGGGTATCCTAGGGCGCTTTCAACAAATGTCTCCTCACTAGAGTTTTTGAATAATTGTAAGCATGAAAAAAGGTGTTTTAACAGAAATGTGTTATCTGAAAATTATCATCACAAGCACTCGTATTGATTATTTCTGTGAAAATTGTAAGGTTAATCAAGATTATTAATAGAATTTGTGTCAGCAGAAATAAAGAAAACCCAACTGGAATCCTTATAAGGCTGTATCTGCTTTTATTGAGAAGAAGCTGTTTATCTAATGAAAATGGAAAACATCCAAAAAGCCTTTGAGAGGATAAGGCAGAAAAGGCTGCTTGGATCATTTAATCCAGTAGTTTACCTAATAGAGCACACTTTTACCTTTTGTTGGAAAAAAATCCCATTATAAGGTAGAGATTTTTGTTGAAATACACCTGATTTGGTGAATTAATGTAGTTTCTTCTTCTTCTGGAGAATATCATGGTAAAACAGTCTTCTTCCCAACCTACCTTTACTAATAGCTAGACCAGATATTGCCATTTTTTGTAGAGCATGGCATTTTGTAGAGACTGCCTTTATTACCAGAAGGTGTAAAAGATTTGGTGTAATGCTACAGGATGGCTATCCAGTCAGCTTGTCACTCTTGGGGATATTAGGATATTAAAGCATCTGACATGAGGGAAGAACTGTGGTAAAACAGTTAGTACTTTTATGCTGGGGACCCTGGCCCAGTGCTAATCCACTTTTTACCCCGGCTAGCTTGAAAGCACCATCCGGAGCACCGCAGCAGATGATTGGGGCAATATCTGGTACAAAGCTCCCTTTCCTGGGTTTAAACCAGGCATCGCCTTCAGAGCAAGCAGGCTAGATTTAGCTTACTTGGCTCTGCCAGGGATTTCAGCTACGACGAGCAAAAGGTAACAGGCGACTTCTGTAGTTGTGGCAGTTTGGGTTTATTTGCTCTCTGCCGCCATTGTGGCTTCAGAGAGCTCCTGTTCCCAAGGGAGTACAACCAACAAAAGCCACAGGAACTTCCTGTGCATGAACTTACAAATGGGGTTTGAGTTTCTGGAAGGGGAAAGGGAATAACCAATGGGAGAGAGGGGTAGGAGTGGTTTAGGGAGGGGTCACGCCCATAGAAGCCTGAGGCCTGCAACTCAAACCAATAGCCAACCGTGTACATGGAATGTTCTGGGGATGGGAGGGGTTTGGGTTACATATTTGGGGACAAGTGGGAGGGGTAAGGATAGGGATACATTTGAGGGGAGGATACAAGCTCTTGGGACAAACCAACTGGGTGTGGAACGGGGTAACAGAACCATATATTATAGAAATATATAACATAGAAATAAACGCAGAACATGCGCCACAACACTTTTAATGGCAGTGGGATCAGCAGTTCAAAATACACAATTGCATGGAGCTGGCTGTAGCATGTGAATTTTAGTTTTACAGTTTGCTGTTTTCCCTATGGAAAGGGAAAGTGCTCCTGATCCTGGAGCTCAGAGAGTTGGTGGCACTGCCTCTTCACTTTCCAGTAAATTAGGGGGATTGCTGTGAGGCATCAGAGAGATGGGGTCATAAAAGTGAGCGGAAGAGAATAATACAGAATGCTGCCATGCTGCATTATTCTTGTCTGCCCATTTCTAGCCAAGAAATATTACAAAAGAAAGTTGTTGCAAGAGTAGGTGAGAAGCCAGTCTGACTTTTAGTGGATTTTTTGCATTGCTACAGAAATGTCACTTAATTGTCTGCAAAAAGAACTCAGTTTTAAAAGTTGTATAAACTGTGTTACTGCAATGTAGAAAGAAAATTTTAAAATCCTGCCCAGTCTGTCAAGTGACATGTGAAGACAGCTTGTGTGTTCTTGCATATGTTCTTGGAGAGATGGAGTCGACAATTTTGTACCACATGGTGGTATGTGGAGTCAATATGGCTTATTGAGTCTTCTGCAAAATCTAGCTTGCATCCATCTATTTCTCCATAGTGCTTCAGAATGTGGAGGCTTTATTGGAACATATTAAGCAAAAGAGTACTTATCTGGAGGAAAGGGGATGAAGAGGCAATCAACAAAACCAGCCGAACAAAATATTAATTCATTATTTAAAAACAACAACAGCAAAACCAACAAAAAAACTCCCATCTCCTCCCCCCCCCCCCCCAAAAAAAAAAACAAAACCCCCACAAAATCCCAAAACCACAATAAACATAACAATGCAATTCTTATCACCATTTTTATTAGTTATCTTTTTTGGCTCATTGTGGATTTGAAAATCTATGATCTTCTCAGTAAAAGGGTTAGTACACATTGTTTGACAACTTCCCAAGTTGGAGAAAAGCAAAGCATACCATAGTCACAGTTGGATAATTTCACAATAAAATCACTTTTTAATGAGAAGTATATCAGCAGTACAGACCTTTTGAAGTTCTTATTAAGTTTGGCCATACTGAGCTCTTTGATGGAAAAGCATTATTTGCTGAACAAGCCTCACGCTTAAGACTGGAAGTCGCTGTTACGTCATTTCTTGGTTAATTGGCTGCACCTGTCACTTGTTAACAGCTCTAATCCAGGGGTCTCTGAACCACGTGTGGAAAGGTCAGCAGGAACAGGAGCTAGTCTGGTGCACTGCAAAAGGTTGTTAGATGTAATGTTAGTTGGGCAACCTGTCCTGCTTGTTAAATTCAAATTGTCACTTTTCAGCTCAGGACATGAAATGAGAATGTTGCAGATAACAAGAAAATAAAGTCCAAGGTTCTTTTCCTTCAAGGCAATGTGCTTAGTTAAGCACAGGAGTTTGTTTAAGAATGTATTAATTTTTTGGTTTTACTGTTATAATAAAAATTTCTTGTAACTTTGTTGTTAAAGTTGGAATTTGTTGTGGTTTTTAAAATAGGAGTAGAAAACTAATATGAAACCAATGAAAGTACATAGAGATATCTATATGTACACGTACACACGAATGTGTTCAGTGGTATTTAGATGTCCTTTCCATGTCATAGAGTTTGAGTCCTCAGCAGTCTCAGTTGCTTGACAATGTCATTGTGATGCCTTTTATGCCATAATCATATCTGGGGAGATTGAATTTTCAATATAGTTATTGTATATGAGTAATTATGTTGGTACATATATACATAAACTATCTTTTAACTCTAGTATCAACTGGTTAAACAATTTGAGTCCTGCAATACATCTGGAAAATACTCTTATTCTACATATGTTGATATTGCATCTGAATTTTGAAAGTACCCTGAGTATCTTGGGCAGTAGAATTTAGTAGAATAACTAATGCTTTGCTTTTCCTTTTTTTATACATTGTATAATAAGCAAGTTGCTAAACTCGATTAAATAATTCGAATAAGTTTACTTAACTGAATATCTTGTAACATTCATTATCAAATAGGAATGCTCTTGCTAAAAGTTATGATATCATAGAATCATAGAATGACTTGACTTGGAAGAGACTTTTAAAGGTCATTTAGTCTAACACTCCTGCAGTGGACAGGAGTATCTTCCACTAGATCATTTTCTCAGAGCCCTGTCAAACTTTACCTTGAATGAGCCCCAGAGATGAGACATCCACCACTTTTCTGGACAACTTGTTTCAGTGTTTCACCACCCACATTGTAAAAAATATCTTTGTATCTTGTCTGAATATATCTTCTTTCCGTTTAAAACCATTATCCCTATCACAACAGGTCCTGCTAAAAGCACTGTCTCTGTATTTTCTGTAGAACTTCTTTAAGTACTGAAAGGCTGCAATAAGTTCACTCCAGAGCCTTCTCTTCTCTAGGCTGAACAACCCCAACTCTCTCAGCCTTTCGACATTTGAGAAGTGTTCCTATCCTCTGATCATCTTCAAGGGTCTCTTCTGGACCTGTTCCAATTGGTCCGTGTGTTTCCTGTGCTGAGAACTACAGAACTAGATGCAGCACTCCAGGTGGGATGTCACAAGAGCAGAGGGGCAGAATTCCTTTCCTTGACCTGCTGGCCACGCTGCTTTTGGTGCAGCCCAGGATACAATTGTGCCTTCTTGGCAGAGCTGCTCTCAATCCCTTCATTGTCTTTCTGTAGTGATACTGGGGGTTATCCCAACCCGGGTACAGGACATGGACGCACTTCTTGAGCTTGTCCAGGTTTATCTGGATTGCATCCTGACCCTCAGGCATGTCAACTGCAGCACTCAGCTTGGTGTCATCTGCAACCTTGCTGAAGGTGCCCTTGATCTCACAGTGTATGTCACTGATGAAATTATTGAGCAGTACTGGTCCCATTACAAACTGCTGAGGAAAACCATGTGTCACCAGTCTCCACCTGGACATAAAAACACTGACTACAACTTTCTTGATGTTCAGTGTGTGAGGAAACTACACCAGTGCATGGTCACTGCAGCTCACGCCGCCTCCATCCTTGAAGGGTGCCTTGGTGACCGTCAAACCAAGTATCCTATCCCTTCTTATAACAACAGTGTACTATAGATGGCCTACAGTAGATCATTATGTTTAAGTAATGTATAAAAGTTGAATAGAGTGTTCTTCAAATATTGTACCTTGGCCACCTGCCTTAAAAATTTAATACAGTGCTGTTAAGCCAGTAAGTAGAGTCCTGCCTTGATGAATCTATATATTTTTTAGAGGATAGAACATGATTTATCCTTTCTGTAGGCCCTTTACAGAATCTGAATTTTTTCCTTAAGCTTTTTGGTAGGTATTTAAGTGGGTTTTGTTCAAATTTGTGAAGGTTTATGGGACAAAATGGCTACATTCTGTCACTGTAGGTAATNGGCAGGATAAAGTAAGAGTGGTTAGATAGTGGAGAATCTGACTGTATGCAGTTTGTTCTCATTCTCTTTCTCACATACATGGTTATGAATGAGTCTCATGGCCCCTTGGGGCAGAGGAATCCTATTTCTTCAGAAAATGCTATAGGTTGGTAGGGTTTTCATGATTGAATTGACATTTGAATATTAATCACTAATATTATTAATATTATTATAACATCTACTTTGGGAGCTGTTGGTTGTACATGGAATGGAGAATATTTCTGGATGTATGTGGATTGAATACTAACATAGCACAATGTTTGTGTTTTCTTCTTTCTGAAATATTTCATCAAGACATAGCGATGACTTTGTATATAGCATGTCATTGTCACAGAAATGGCATTACGGTAGTATTCCCTTTTCAAGTATATGCATACTATAATTCACTGTAGATGGAATAGATGATAATAAGTGAAACATTTATGCTGTGATAGAAGATGAGAGTCCATACTAATTTATGGGTATTTTCCTTCTGTAAGATGGCATTCTGAAACGAGTTACACTGTTTCAGTGACTAGAGCACAAAATGCAAAAAAAAGTCTTTTATTGTGAGTTGAGGTCAGCAGTTGCATAATCACTTCCAGGAAAAGAAGATGGTTGTAATATGTCTGGCTTATTCTGAACTGCAGTTTTTTTATTTATATTTTTTAAAATTTCATTTTTTAATGCATATTACCTGTGAAATGCTCAAAATGGGAGCTTTTTCATGACCTACTTAGGGATATTAATTACAATATGCTTTGGAGTATTCTGATCAAATATTCTATTTCTATAATGAAAATGTTGTCCAGGTTTCAGATTGCTTCATAGGTGCTTTATGTGCTCATTTTTTTCTTACAGTTTAATACTGAGCAATTTACTCATCATTCACAGTAGCCCGAGACAAATAGTTACCAAACTATTTCCTAGGTATGTTCAGGTTGCTAGCGTTTTATATACAAAATTAGGTATCTGAAACTAGCCATTTTGTTAAAATGCCCAAAGAAAAACAGATCACTTCAGCCACCTAAAATGTCAGTTTGTCGGAGTTATATGTTTGAAGTTAAAGTTACGAAGTTAAAATTACCATTCATCAACAAAGTATGTTTTTCTCATCCACAAAAATAAGTGCTTAAATGAAAAATAAATTTTTATCTACTTAAATTAGCTACGTTTTTTATGTCATGGTATCTCTTCTATTTCATAGTCAAGAAAATATGTTTATGATAATTATTTTTAGTGGAAAAAATTAATTGGATTAAATTTGACTATAATCTTCAATTGGTTTAAAAACGCAAAAATTGAATTAAAAACAGTTTTTTATTTTTAGAACAAGTGCATGATCCAGTGAAAACAAACCTTTTAATTGAAGCTGTTGATTTTTTAGTACCACTTCTGCCCAGAAAAAAGTGTTGTAGTTGGTGGAATGTTATCAGTATTTTAAAGCATTCTTAAGACACTGTGTTATACTCTTCATGTATAACTGCATTCAAACCTCTTTGAAAAAAAAGACTTACACCTACCAAGCAAACAGTATTTATATTGCTTTTTGTATTACTCAAAATGCAGTGATACTTTTCAAGGATTATGATTATTGATATTAACACTCTTATAATCTGATTTTTGTTTGGCTGATCTTTAACAAAAGTGATCCAAATAATATGACCATTTTTAATCAGAGACAATTTTTTTGTCACATATATTTCTCTCCAGTTTTAGGGGCTTTCCTTCAAATATTGTCTGTGATTTGTATGATCAGAAATGTCTCCTGTGAAATTTCCAGTGTACTTTTCATACAAAAGTAAATAGTTCAGCTTGTTTAAAGGAATAAAAATAATGCTATTTTGCATCTGAAAAATTTTATCTGCAGTATGTCCATTGCAGATGTATTATTGCAAGGTTATATAGCAAGGCTTTAGACTTGTTGTAGCCATTTTCTGATGGGAAGTCTAAAAGATTAGGCAGCTGCTTTCAAAGCTGAGTCATCAGTAAGTTTATAGAATATTGGTGAGGGAAAATGTGTTCATGTATGTGTGCTTTCATTCAAGCACTTCCTCCATGAATTCACTGCCCAGTAACCTTTAGGCTCACTGTTGTTTTTTTCATTGACTGCTGAAATGGTTGTTGCAGGATGTTGGCAGAAAAGGATGGTTTTGAATGGTGGCTATTGTTCTATTAACGTTAGAACCCTCTGGCTAGAGGATCAGCAAGAATGCTTGCTAAGATAAAGTGACAATATTGTCTCCTGTTCATGGGAATCACTTGCTGATAAACTATGACTACAAAAAGCCCTACAAAGAGCTGAGAGTTGGAAAAGCTGTATTAAGTTCCATATATTGCTCAGCAGAATTCTTACTAGCCAATTCATCCACTAGTACCTAGGAAGTAGGAATGCTAAGTGCCTCTTGCACAATAAACCTTACTAATTTGTAATTTTTTGGTTTATAAAATAATTCTTGAAATAATTACAAATCATGAAGTTCTGTTTCTGTCTATTTCCATGTAATTTTTTTGATGCCAGAACATTGAAGTCATTATTCTTAAAGGGCAAGGAGTTATGTAATGCGTATTAAATGAGTGTATTTCCACTGATTTTGCTCAAATTCATATGCTAAAAGGCTAAATAATAAGTTCCTATTTCATACCTCCAAATCTTTGCGTAATTCTTGCAGTCAGGTCAGCTGTAGGTAAGCATTGGTGCTGTAATTGTTTGATCAGGTTCTGCTCGCCTACTCCAAAAGATACTCGGCTTTATTTAAATACATTCATAACAAGTACTATTTGTGATATATAACATTATATAGTGTTATAAAACACCATGCTCAAAAATATCTTGGAATTAAAATGTTCTTTTGTTCTTGAAATGTTTTAGCAGGTACGGAAGTTTGGAATTCTCAAAGAGTGGCATTCATCTTTACAGTAATGTATGCTTTTAGAAATTTTATAGCAAATGCTGAAACTGTTAACTTAGGATCATGGAATCATTTAGGTTNAAAAACACTGACTACAACTTTCTTGATGTTCAGTGTGTGAGGAAACTACACCAGTGCATGGTCACTGCAGCTCACGCTGCCTCCATCCTTGAAGGGTGCCTTGGTGACCGTCAAACCAAGTATCCTATCCCTTCTTATAACAACAGTGTACTATAGATGGCCTACAGTAGATCATTATGTTTAAGTAATGTATAAAAGTTGAATAGAGTGTTCTTCAAATATTGTACCTTGGCCACCTGCCTTAAAAATTTAATACAGTGCTGTTAAGCCAGTAAGTAGAGTCCTGCCTTGATGAATCTATATATTTTTTAGAGGATAGAACATGATTTATCCTTTCTGTAGGCCCTTTACAGAATCTGAATTTTTTCCTTAAGCTTTTTGGTAGGTATTTAAGTGGGTTTTGTTCAAATTTGTGAAGGTTTATGGGACAAAATGGCTACATTCTGTCACTGTAGGTAATATTGACACTCTAGCCTCATCTGACCAAAATAGACTGTTTTCCTTTAATATATGTGGATGGTNGTGTCCCTAACTGTCACATGTCTTGTCAATAAAAATAATGATGCACAACAAGCATGACATGAAAATTCAAGTTCTTAGGAAGTAAGAGTCAAGCATAATTCTTAAAGATGTATTTATAGGATTCATATGTATTTGAAAAAGAAATTATGGGAAATATCCTTTTATTTCCCTTTTTTCTGTTTCATGTAATGTTTTGTATGTAAAATCATGATTTTGTAGTTATTGTTCATTCACTTCTATCCTTTCTAGCCACTCTTCCCCCAACCTGTAGGGCTGCCTTGGTGGTGTTGGACTCAATGATATTGAAGGTCCATTGCAATCTAAACAGTTCTATAATTCTATTATCTGCTCAGAGAATCTCTCAAAAACAGTTTAGGGTGCTCCAACCTGTTTTCCACAAATCTGTAAGTTCTTGCATTGCCAGCGGGCAATACTTAGAGGTATGAAAACCTTTGCATATTAGCTGAGATTCTTTATATGAAGTATCATCTACAAGGGCAGGGTCAATCATTTTAAACTTTGCTCAATAATGCATGCTGTCCGCACCAATCAAAATTTTTTGTCATAGGCAGGCTCCATTCACCTCTAGCACAAAGATTTGGAGTTTAAAGATCCAAAGATCATACCACTGGTGTCATTCTAATAGTAGATAAGAACTTTTGTTCTATCATTTCCAGGCCCTTTTCTCTCTTTTCAAAATACGCTTTCTTGCAGTTTCTTTTAATACTTAATTTCAGTCACAGTTACATTAATTTACTTTTTGAAGGGTTGTAGTTGCCAGGGAAAGAAAAAACTCGTATTCAAAATGGCTGCTTAAATGGAGTTATGGGGGACTGTTGTTGCAAGTATGTGTTAAGGAGCTCTTAACAGAAGTAAAAGTTTTTGCTGCTGGGGTTCGTATTTTGCAGGGAACTTACTGTCATTGATGAATCTGACATGCTGAATTCAAATACATCATCAGATGCTTTCTGTCCTTCAAGTGTTTTCAAGGACTTGCGTCGTTAGGTAGAGGTGGATTTAAAATGAATGGAAAAAGAGAAATTTTTCTTAAGTTGATTTCGTTCTCTCTCTGAAAGTTTTTGAAGAGAAGTCTTGAGAAATTACTGATTACTTTAAAGTTGTGGTTTCTTTTCTGTGGTGTGCCTACTTCTGTAGCAGATCTTGTTATCCTGTTTTTTCACATCTGCATAGTCCATTTCTCTCCCATTTTCTCTTTCCTATTTAGTTTTTTTATCTGATGTACTTTGATCTCATGTTGAGCATTGTCACAGATTAGGTTGTTTGTTTTTCTGTTGTGTCCTCTTCAGTTGGTGATAGGTTATATTATCTGTTGTCTAGACTGATTTAAGATTTTAAATATATGCTACCACAAATTTAAATATTTTCAATGTTTTGATTTACAAGCTTTTTTATTATAGCAGGACATTTTAAAACCTGTTTTATTTCATATTGATTTCTTTCAGAATATGCCAAAATGGAATTCGTGTGCACTCAATGCTCTTTTCAGGCTTTAAGTCCTTCTAGCTATATAAAACAAGAAAAAAATTCTGTAATGTGAAATGAACCACATTATGCCCTCTAATGCTCTCTCCACAGAATAGTCTAGAGTTACATAAACTTTTTGCCAACCCATCAATAAAACTGCATTTTTGTCATGGCTGTCGTAAGAGTGATGGATTCCATGATTTTCATGTTTTAAAAAAATATCTGTGACTTTTGACATTGCGGGTTTTTGCATGTGTGTGGGAGGATGTGATGGTAAACAGTTTGAACCATTTGCACTGAGAACTTTCAGGGCTGCCAAGTTAAGCTTTGAGCTCCATGGGAAGCAAGTGAAGAACAGGAGCTCAGCTGCAGTTCTGCAGTGACACACAGAATTAGGCATGCAAACTCTCAGTGAGAACTTACAGTTCTTCCAGAGGTAGTTAGACATCTACTTCCTCAAGAGAGTAGGGATTTTTTAATACTCTTACTTAGAAAGGTCAATAACTATGTAGCGTTTACTGTTTAGGATCATGGTTTGGTTCTCAGAGCAAACTACTCTGTTTTTTGAAGGATTTTTGCCCTTTTTTTTGTAGAGTAGAGTACTTGAGCTTCTTGGTGTAAAAAAACCCATGGCTTATGACAATTTGCACTACATTGCTGTAGTCTGTAACTTCATCTCATACTCTTAGCTTTTAAAAATACCTGAGTGTCATGGTTTGACTCCGGCTAAAATGCCGAGAGCCCACACATAGATCCAAAATTTCTCAAAGAAGAAAAAAAACTTCAACTTTTGTGGTAAGGATTACAAGCAACTGTTTAGTAACTATTTCACAAGCAAAACAGGCTCTAACTTAGAATATTAANCCTCCCAAGAAATGCTGCTCTGCTACTCAGCGTGGGTCTCTTTTTCCCATGGCCCACAGGACTCTATCAGGCCCCTCTGCTCCAGCAAATGTCCCACAGGATCACAGCCTCTCTTCTCCAGCACTTTCTGCTCTGGCATGAAAAAAATCTTCCAGTGTTTCCACGGGTGTGCATCCTATGATCCCCCACAGGTTTGCTGGGGCCATATTCCAGTGTTTAAGGCATCTTCTCTTTCTCCTCTCTCCAACCTTGGTGTTAATCAAACTTCCCACCCTCCTTTCTCTTAAGCCGCCATGATGTTCTGCCTAGTTTTTTTTTCTTCTCCTTCTTAAATATGTTATCACAGAGGCGTTAGCAGTCGACCTTGGCTAGCTTAGAGCAGAGAAAAACTCCAGCAGCTTCTTAAAGAAGCCTCTCTCTTAGCCCCCCCAGCTCATAAAAAACTCTGCTACTTAAAACCACAACACTGAGGAAGAGGTCAACACATGGTTGTTAATTATAAACAATTCAATCAATTTCATTAAAGGTTATTTTATGTTTTGCTTTGAAAATATGGTAAATTAGAATAGCAAAATCACTCAGTTTGTGGGTTTTGTGTTTCCTGAGTTTGGCTGGGACTAAGATTTGCAAATAACTTAATTACTAAATTAAAACTACACTGGATTAAATAATAGTTTAGAAATTCAATCTATTTTTACCTTAAATGCCTCTGTCTTTCTCGCTTGTCTATATATATGTGCCAACCTCATAATAGGATACCTATCAGATTTTTGGATGACAGATTTGCTTTCAAAATCACACAAAAAATAATATGCAACTGAGCTTTGTAGAAAGATTGGTCCTGCATCAAGAGAAATATTTGACTTCCATATGTCAAATGTTCATTTTAAGCACTGTTTTCGATAACCTGTGGCACTTTTTAATCTGTCTCAAATTATCTAAATTTATGCTTGAAAAGAGATGCAAAACCAGTTATGCTTAATCAAAAATTATTTCAACCCATGCATGCTTTCTCTTAATGAAGGGGTCCATTTCAGTTTTTTGTCTGTCTGTCTAGGTAAACTGAGTTTTGCAGCTGTGTTGCACATCAGAGTACAGGGAGCCTAGGCCAGGCAAGCTCCTATTTAATAGACCCGATGTCATTGAGGCATCAGGTCCTTACAGAGATGTCCAATAGGCCTCTTTTATTCAGAGTTACAGTTACACACAGAAATATATCAAATATGCCATATTTGTGCCGAGAGGGTAGAAGTTATATCTGTTTATTAAAAAAGATTGTATCAGTCTTTTAAAAAAGTGTACTGTGCATTCATAAAATCTGTAGGTCAGGAGTGAGATGTAACCTTTTGATTTGAGAAAATTAAATTGTCTTGCAGTCATAATTATAAAACCAATTATTTTTCACATAACTTTCATAGATTACACAGAACCTGTAAGAAACTGGGAAGAGAGTATTTCCTTGTTGATCAGCTCATTTCTCACATTAACTCGAGTAGCTGTGGTGTTTATTAAATTTGAATACTGAATCTGAATACTTGAGCTTAAATATTCTAAAACAGCTTTGAAAAGTATACCATATCCAAAGGATTTTCACCATATTTTTGTTTGAACTTTTTGTAGATAAATATCTAAAATGACAATGTTAGACAGATTGTGCTGTCTCCATATGTAAGTGAATACATGCTGCTTGATTTTGTCACCTTCATACTAATGATTGTCTAAAGAGAATACTTGGTGATGGAAACTTTGGTCAGATATCTATTATTTGCATATTTCATTTTTATATAAAAGTCTATGTATGAATGTTAAAGTTAACTTTGGGCACAATAGATTTTTGAATGCTTGGCAAGGAAGTATGTTTACTTTGGCTAAGGGTATGGAAACATGTGAATATTTCCTTTTCCCATCATGTAAACTAGTAATGGAAAAAAGTAGCATGGATTTTCGGACCTATTAGATCATTTAGTCTGACCTTCATTATACCATCGTTTGTCCCACCTACCCTTTTTGTAAGCCCAATAATCCATGTGTTTTGAAGGCAGAATTTCTGTTCAGTTCCAGAATATATTTTGAAGAAGAGGCTATCATGATGTGAAAACTAGAAAATGTGGAAAATGCACCGCTTCTTTTGGCAGTTTCTTTTAGTGGGTGGGAGTATCTCCTGTGAAACATTTATGCCCAGTTTACTACCAGTAAATAGGTCTTTTTGCTTTTCTCTCCTGAGGTTAGTCCTTCTCAATTCTCAGTATTATTTCCTCTGATTTCATTTGTACACTTACACTGTCTGTCTTCTCAATTTTTTCTTGGAAAGACAGAATAGGCAGTCTTGCAGTCTTGGAAGTCCCTTATAACTGGAAAAAGGGAAATGCGACCCTCATTTTTAGAGAATGTTAGCAGAAGTTGCAGGGGTTTCTAGACCGGTCAGTCTCGCTTCTGTGCCAGGCAAGCTCATGAAACAGATTCTCCTGAAATGCTAAGGCATATGGAAAACAAAGAGATGATTTGTAACAGCCAACATGGCTTAACTAAGGGCAAATCATGCCTGACAAATCTGGTGACCTTCTCTGATGAGGCTACAGCATTGGTGGAGTGGGGCAGAGCAACTGACGTCCTCTGCCTGGGCTTATGCAAAGTGTTTGACACTGTCCCACATGGCATTCTTGCATCCCGCTTGGAGAGCCATGGATTTGATGGACAGACCACTCAGTGAATAAAGAACTGGCTGTGTGGCCACACACAAAGAGTTGTGGTCAAGGGCTCATTGTCCATCTGGAGACTAGTGATGCATGGTGTCCCTCAGGGGTCGGTACTGGGGCCGACACTGTTGGACAGTTTGTCAGTGACGTGGACAGTGGAATCAAGGGCACCCTCAGCAAGTTCACTGACAACACCAAGCTGTGGGGTGCAGTCAACACGCCGGAGGGAACGGATGCCATCCAGAGGGGCCTTGACAGGTTTGAGGGGTGGGCTGATGCCAATATCATGAAGTTCAATAAAGCAAAGTGCCAGGTCCTACACCTACAAATCCCAGGCACACCTACAGGTTGGGGTATGAAGAGATTGAGAACAGCCCTGCAGAGAAGGGCTTGGGGGTGGTGGTTGATGAAAAAACTCAGCATGACCCAGCAGTGTTTGCTGACAGCCCAGAAAGCCAGTTGTATCCTGGTCTGTATCAAAAGTAGCATGGCAAGCAGATCAGAGGAGGTGATTCTACCTCTGTGCTCTGTTCTTGTGAGACCACATCTGCAGTACTGTGTGCATTTCTGGTGTCCCCAACATAAGAAGGACATGAAACTGTTGGAGCATGGTTGATAAGAGGGCTGAAGCATGTGCCCTACAAGGAAAACAAGCTGAGAAAATTGGGGCTGTTCAGCCTGGAGAAGAGGAGGTTGTATGGAGACCTCATAGCAGCTTTCCAGTATCTGAATGGGACCTACATGAAAGCCAGAGAAGGACTCTTTGTTAGGAATTGTAGTGATAGGACAAGGACTAATGGGTACAAATTGAAAGAAGAGAAATTTAGTTTTGATATTAGGAAGGTGTGAGGGTGGTGAGACACTACAACATGTTGCCCAGGAAGGTTGTGGATAATGCCACAAACCTGACAGTGTTCAAAGCCAGGTTGGACAAGGTCTTGAGTTTCCCCTCCCTGTGGCAGGGGACATTGGGACTAGATGATTTTTAAGGTCCATTCCAACTCTCTAACATTCTATGATTCTACTATTCTTTATACAAAGTATTTTCTCCAGTAGCAGATCATGTTTTGGCTCACTTCTATGCTACCTCGTGAAGTTGTGAATGTGAGATAAGACCTATTTTCCAAAAACATCTTTAATAATTGTCACTTAACTCAATTTTGGATATTGAAATAGAAATTGACAGATTAAAGGGTATTTATTATTCCATTAGATGAATTCTAACAACTTGCTTTACAACTGATGACCTGAGAATTGTGCACCATCTTTGTGCAGCATGATATTTGTCAGTATTGGAAACTAGCTCAAATGCCACACTGTTGTCATATGTTTGCTAATGACGTAAGAGCCGGTTTGGTCTTATTTGCTGTCTTATTTTGGTTTGTAATTGGTGATCTCTAGGCAGTCGCTCACAATTCAGCAACAAACTAACCTTCATCTCTCATAGTGAAGTCCAAAATACTTTGTGTTGGGTGCAATATTAGTGATTAGAAGGTCATATGATACTCCTTAAACTATTTTTGTTAGAACTTCCAATACAACTTCTGATTTTTCTCTCAGAACCTTATTAACAGAGAGTTTTTAAGTATTGTCCTTTTTTTGTTTAGACAACATTTTTAAATATTCTGTTTTCAAGATGTTCATTTTTTTAATTGCTTTCTTCAGCTCCAAAAGTATTTTAAACTAATTTCACCTTCCTAACCTTCTTTTGTTCTACACAGTCTTTCCTAACTAGAATTCTAGATACTGATTTCCACCTCAGATTTGCAACACTCCAGCCATGTGTATTGACCCTGTAGGTTTCACTAATGTCAGTTATCTCAGTTAACCAATTATTTTGTCAATTATATCAATTAGTGTAATCTCACGTAGTACTTGGAATGTGGCATCATTCATGCTAGACATAAAGGCATTGCAGTAAATTCATGTAATCTAAATGCAAAAGGGATGTATTAGGTCATCTATTTTGTCATCTCATCAGAGGAGGATGAAAAGGACTCTCATACTTTTCTAAAATCATGTTGAGGGTGAAATGCTCAGAGTAATGGTAATGCAATCATGTCTCTTACCTGCTGCACAGATACATGTTTTCCAGCAGTAAACTACCTTTTTGGGTGTGTGTTTTCTCCTGAATTATTAAGCAACTGAACTTTTAAGTTTTTAGCAATTGTCTAGGTCAAACAGAACTATTTTAACAGTATAGTTATGTATTTGTTATATTTGTGCCCTTCATTCAGATGTGTGTGCCTTTTCCTGAAATACAACTTAGGGGGATGCTCCTGAACAGGGGTCTTTTGTTCAATTCTGATAGATTTTTCTATTTTTATGAAGACTGCTTCCATAAGTGAGTTCATGTGTTGTAACCCACTATAATTTCCACTAGAATGTCACACTGTACTGATTTCATTGTCTCACTTACTGTCAATCCATTATTATTCTTAATATGCTTACTTTTTACATGAGTATGTAATCATACTCGTGGAGAGGAATAAGACAGTCATGTACCTATCAAAAGTACTATTTCATTAAAAAGTCGAGAATTTTTTGTGATACAGGTCTTTCTAATATTAATTCCTCTGTGCATGTCAGTAAATACCCATCAAATTATTATGGATTAATCATGAATGGTTTGGTGCAAATCCTTGACATCATGTAATGAGAAGTTACGTAGTTGGTCATCTCTTTCTCTCCTTTGATGCTAGGCATCGAGTTTCCCTAAAGTTGGCAGTTTCTGTGCATGGTTTATCACTAACTTACACACAGTAAGTGAAAAATTGCAACAACTGTAGTATTGTGAGTTCTAAAACATGAGACAACGTTCACAAAATTGTTTTGAATTTTCAGTGGGCTTAAATGGAAGTAGGTAATGGCTCTACTTGTCAACTTTTTTAAAAAAAAATCAATAGTAGTTTCTACATGCAGTGTATACAGTTCACCTTTTGATGGAGACCTAGAATTCTCTGCAAACACTGGGAGGTAAAAGCTGCTGACTCATTGAATTCAAGAGGCGGCTAGGCTCCGGATTGTGTGGTAAGAAGAGAGGCTTATTAAGACTGTGAAATGGGAGACAGACAAAACACTGTCCAAGTCTTAGAACATCTTACGAAATACATAAACATGTAGCACAGAGTGGAGGTGAGAGAAGGAGTTTGGGGGTATCTCAAGGAAATTAAGTTACAGGGAAAGGATGTATTTTAATGAAAACTCACTATGTGTGCTGGAAATGTCTTTTATATGCCCCCCCCAAGCAGATGAAAGGATGCTTTTTTCTTTTTGTGAATTGAGACTAAATCATAACATCATGGCTCTGCTGGAGACTCCTGTGGGACAGGTGTGGTCAGAAAAAGACTGCTAATACTGTCTGAATAGAGAAAGTCTGGGTGAGCAATGCTTTGAGACAGTTAACATTCACTGTTTTGTCACACATTTTTGCACACATTTCCTGACCATTTCTTTAATAAATCTTAGCTTGCTGTGTTTTTGGTTATTGACTTGAAGTTCTTTATATATAATTCCTGCCTATCTGTATTGAAAGTTAGCATGAAAAAAGCTGTGCGATATTGAGTTCATCTAACGCTGTTGTGAAAAGGAAGATAGACAAGCCAGAAGTTTCCAATTACAAGAACAACAGAACAAATTATTTCTTTTGTTATTTCTATACTTAAAGATATTAAATACGTAATACCAGTTTAATTCAGTGCAAGTTTTAATTTCTGAATTCAAAACAGAGAAGACACCAAATAGTGAAAATTGCCTGCAGGTGGTATCATAGATTGGGAATTTTTCATGAACAATTATGTAATACCTATACCCACCCAAAACCAAAACACAACAAAACCCACCCAAACAAAGCCCTGAAACATGAGTCAAAATGCATGTGTAGTAATAATCTTGAAATACTTTATGGAATCTATGCTCCATGCATCTATAAAACTCCAGACTATTCAGTTACGAAGTACTGTTTAATGAATTACTACTTTTCTCCTTTATTTCCCTTTGCCCGTCACTTCATATGAAAACATTTGCAGATGGCTGGTATATATGAGAGAACATGTATGCCACCTCCTCATATTCTCCTGGCTACTAGCCTGTCCGATTTATCAAGCTGTTAACAAACGGCCATTGCTACTGACTGTTTCACAAACTAAATTTTTACTGTATTTCTCAACATTGTAATTGTCTCCACCCCTACTGAAACTCATACATTCTGTATGTATTTACCAATCTCTCAAATATGGTGGCTTCATTCTTAAAAATTAGTTTAATAATCTGCTATGCGCATTTTTTCAAAATAACTGCCCTTTTTTTCACCTCAAAAAAATGTCCTCAGATTAATTTTATAGGACTCCTAAAGGCATTCCTTGACTGCATAAACCAATTTGGTTTGCACTGGCATGGAATGTCATGCAGACTAACACCATGAGATGTATATAGTTAATGTTCCAACATTAACTTTGTTAAATATGATCTTGACACAGAGTTTTTTCTCTCTAATATTCTTACTTCTGTGATTTGAACTACAGGGCTGGTTTTATTAATTTACAAAGTAAACTCTGTAGAAATAAGTATTTTTATTATTTGTATTCATATGTGAAAGCATTTGGCAATTAAATACTGGAGAGAAATAAA
>WEIV01009772.1:5407-18160 GCA_013390005.1 Calyptomena viridis
AAAATACAATATCATGCACAGGTAAAACAAAAAGTACTGTCTACTATTTCTTACTTCCACAAAACAATGGGAGAAAAAATGCTAAAATATTATGTCCTCTCAGGCCATTTAGTGTTAGTATAGGAAATGAGTAATGTCAGTCCCATTGCTGAAAATGCTAACAGAATTTGTCACCTAATTCCATTTGAAGGAGGATCAGACACTTTAGCTGATGAAATAGTAAAACTACTATTATGGCTGTCTGACCTCAGTGGCAGCAAGGATGTTGCTAATATGATTTTGAAAGAAAAAAGGAGAACTGTGAATACAATCCCACAGATACATAACAAACTATACATTCACCCATTATACTTACTGAAAGCTTGGATCTTTACACTTCTGAGTGTAAGGAAACATGAAAAAGGTTACCGGAACAAACAACCATTATGTGGACAGCTTGAATACTCCTCTACCAAGGAGGGCATTACAATAACAGACATATTGCTTTGTTACAGAATAGTGAAACCTTACATACCTCTTCAAAATACACTAATAGCAAACATAAGAGTTAAAACAGTCAACCTTTATCACTAGCAGAATGGAATAAAGTTCTCTTCTACTTAAAGAAAGTAGTTCTCTTCTACTTTCATCAGAAGACTTAACAAGAAATTAACAATTTATTTCAATTACAAGGCCCATTGTGTGTTTAGACAGTAGCATTATGAAAGCCAAGAATAAGTCAAAATACCAAATAAAAGTACTTTCTAACTGTGTTTTTCTATATACATGTAATGTAAGTAATCAGTTAAGAATAGTTAATGACAATAATTAGTGACACATGCAAGCTCAGATATTGCTGTATAGGAGAAGGCAAAAAGCAAATGCACGTATTGTGCATTGCAAATATCTGCAAATGTGCAGAACAAGCACTTATGAAAGTAGTGAAGGGCAAAATCCCATATCATCACTTTGTACATACAGTTATGTATATATTACCTGAGAAAAGGGAGCAATATTCTCAGCACATGAGAATGAGGGAGAAAAGCAAAGGTACAGGTTCTTTGCATAGGCAAGATGCAAGTGTGAATGCATCAGAAAATACATGATACAGGTAGCTGGGATAATCTGTGATCACTGCCTTCATAACCAGAACATGTTTTTATCATTTTGGGCAATGTATTTTATGAAAAACATCACACTCCAGACTGTACAAAGGAAACACAATATTTCTAAATTGCTGCTTTTAATATAGAAAACTTACTTAAAATGCAGTTCGCATAAAATTTAAGACCACCTTAGGAAAAAAAAAAGAGGTGGTGCTAATCTTTGAGCCTGGTCATTCTTCCTTTTACCATTTAGTTATAGGAGACTGTGTGGAAAATAGTTGCTAGTGGCTGAACATAGTTTTAACTACTTTAACATAAGCTCTCTTCATTTCCTACCCCAAAGTAAAGTGCAAGAATACCTCATTTTCAAAAAAGCGATTCCTTCAACTATAGTTAGTAGCAGATGTTCTCAATCTTTAAGGTCTCAAGGAGAAGTATCAAAAATTAAAACCAGAAGCTTTAGTTATCTACTATTTATGGGAAAAGGGAAATCCTCAAAAGCCTGAATTCTCAAGAGATAATTTTCTTCACAACTAATAATTTTCTTCACAACTAAATACAGTGAAATGTGCAAAGAACAAAGGTTACTGGTTTGTTTGGGTTTTTTTAATGAAAGAGCAGTACAAGCATACGAGTGCTGTTAACTTGAAAAGTTATGGTTTAAAAATTTCTGAATTTTTCACATTTCACTGCAGATAATCTTTTGAGTAATCAACTGAAAGAATTGTCACTGTGCTACATATTCATACAACCTTTCTTCACTTGCCCCAAGGCTTAATGTGACATATATTTAAAGCCACAGGGATCAATAATATGCAATAATCTACATTTTGAATGAAAGAGGTAAAGTTCTTCATTTGCCAGTTGTATTATTACCCTGTAATACTTTTTTAATGATGAAATGTAGTATTTGACTTCCAGTTCTTTTTCTCATTCATAGTAGTTAAAATTCGAGCCAAATCCAAATGTATCACGTGTTTCAGGCTGTACCGATCAGTTGCCAAAAGGCTACTTGTATGCAGCCACCTCCATAGGGGGCTAAAGAAGCACACAAGCACATATATATAGGTTTGTCCCACGCCAGTTGGTCTCAGTGACCAGCAACATATCTATGTACATTAAGTGCACCAGTAGAGATAGAGCCTTTGACAGTAGTTCCCATTCCCCATACACAGAGAGGAAGACTTGAAGTTGGTGGAAGATGCCATGGAGCTATGTTTCATTCTCTTTGCCTCCTTTAAGAGGAACTTATTTACTTTTGTATTCATCAATCACCTTCTAATTCGGTTGCAGGCTTTGCAGCAGGACTCCAGACGTGAGCCAAACTGGCTTAGGCCATGACCTAGGCAACTCCCAAAATATCTCTTAAGCAGGGATATCAAATGCATTCTAATGACAAACAGGGGGTTGCTTTTTTAAAAAAAAATTGACTAAAAATGTCAAAACTAAGGTTACTTAAATTTGTAATAAAAGTTGGCACACATGACATCTTATGAAATACAAAACCATAAAACCAGTACCTTTTTCATATCCCACATGAATACAGGGTTTTATTGACTCCTCTGTCTCTGTGTCCCATCCAGCTGGTTTGGATGGCTGGACTTTCCCAGACCGATCCAGTAACCCAAGGACATGTTGACCAATTGTCTCCTCCATTGCCACAGTTGTTTTCACAACTTCTAAAAGGATCTTCATGAGTTTTTCATTAGCCTTCTGAAAAACATGCCTGCAGGAGAGAAACTGATCAGTCCTTTGATTTTTCTCTGATTTCAAACTGGTTTTATCCCTTACACACCCTTGCAACCAGAAAAGATTTGCAGTTGAAACAGAAAAACTAAAATACCTGTTTTAAGACTAAACCCCACATCACATAAATATTAAATACACATTTGTGTTAAAAGTCAGTTCTTCACACAAAATATTTGAAAAATATTTATCAATATTTCTACTTTTATCCCAGTATTTTATCTATCTCTTTAATTTAAGCAGAGGTCTACTTTCGCCTCATATTCATTATAAACTTAATCTTTTCTCAAAGTGACAAGTAAGAAGATTGTTCCTCTATGCAGATCAAAAGCTACAGTCAAATGGGATTATCAAATACAACAATTTCATATTCATATAAATCATATTCATATAAACTTATTTCACATGTGTACATACAATGTGTATACAAATACATGTGTATAGATGTTTATGATTTAACATGTGTCCAATACGAAACACATAGTAAAATAGGTTGATTTGTCTCATCTTCTGTGTCATTACATCATTATGCTTTACAAAAATAAGACACTGTTTAACCTAAAGTATGTAAACTTAGAAACATTATTACCTAGAACAAAAGATGCCCATTATCATCAGTCAGAATAAAACTGATAAGTATTATTAATTTAACAGCAAGAACATGCTTATTAGAATTGAACAAAAATAATGTTTTCTTATGAAAACATAAGCACCTTTCTTTAGAAAGAAGAGCTGAAGGTATTTCATCCGGCTTTCTTCCCCCATCTTCCTGCTCAAAGATCTGGTCTCCCATATTTTGGTTTTCGTTTTCATTCTGATTAAGTTTTGGCAGAGGTAGAGAAGACAAAAAGGACAGAAATCCTGTCATGCCAGAATCAAAGTATTCTTCTTATATGCAGTAGAATATGAAATTTAAAACCTAAACTGGTTGTGGAGTTTTATTAATAAACTGCACCGAATTACAAATCAAGAAATATTCTTCCTAAGTGGAAAAATTAATTAAAACATTAACAAAAAAACAAACCAGAAAATCCAAGGAAAGGAAAACTAGAAAGGACTTTGTTACATTGATAAAACGGTTGCTGTATTTTCTGTTGGCGTTGCTATAGCAATATGAAAACGTGAGTTTACCTGAGCAAACAGCTCAGTAGTAATAATCCCCACCTTCAAGCTGTTCAAATAGCTTCTGCTTTCTGAAGTAAAAAGCTATGTCTACCATATCACCTCCTGAATCTTAAACCTGCTCTGTTCCAGCAATAGCCAACATCTTTTAAAAAAATGTATTACATAAAAAGAGTAGCAGCGAAAAGGAATCTTACTGGTTTTACATGCCACATCTGTCTAGAAAGTCAAAGTCCATATTTACCTCTGTCTGTGTGCTGTTGTTTTGTAGCTCACAAAACTGCTTCTCTTTTCCGGGTACAGAATGTTGTTTTAATGATTCCAGTTCTTCTAAAAGCATCCTCTCTCTCTCTGCAACCAGGCTGTCATTCTCCATTGAGACACGCTAAGAAAGAAGTGTTACAGAGGCACACACAATTTTTTAAGCTTCTGAGTATAGTGAGCCCTGTCACTTCTAATTTTTTACATATTTTGCACAATGAAATTTCAGTCCATCTCTTTAAATTATTACAAAAACATTGAGAGCTTTCTAGAATGGAATTCAGCTAATAAATACTTAAATCTTCTTTGAACCCTTTTTATGCTCTTTAGGAAACACAATGGTGACAATGCAAATTGGAGGGAGTTTCTGGATATTACATACTATAATAGGTTTTGCACAAGAAAAAAGATGAGAATAACTTACTTTTATAAAAAGCCTACACACGCTCTTTTAGAACAGCTGGAAGTGTTCATGGTTTAAACACAATGCAGCCATTCCTATGCAGTTCTTATGAACATACATCCTTTACATTAAAAACTGGAAAAAAGCCAGCAGCTTTCTACTTAATGATTTTTATCAGTTTCAGGAATTTGCAGTCTCTGAGAAAGATGCAGTTACAAACTGAGAAAAGGTAAAAGGAGAAAGTATGTAAATATTGAAAGGAAAGATTATCAGGATAAATGATTCTGTGACACCTACAAAGCAGCTAGGGAAAACAGACACCTGATGTTGCTGGAAAGGATTCCCAAATTAAAAGTGACTGGCTTTCTGGATTCCCCGGCTCCTTGGAGCCAACAGGGCCTAAATAGAGCAGAACCAGGCTTGGAAAAGGTCTGAAGCTCGACTGAACAGTGAAAGCAAAAATTTTAGAATTCACTGATTACTATCTTCATGTGCATTTCAGGAATGTTACATTGTTGAAATTAAATCAGGGCAAGACAAATTCTTCTTGGATTCTGTTTACTTTTACATTATCTTTCAAAGGAAGGAATCTTTCAAAGACATGTATATAAATTACATTATTTTCAAAGATTTAATAATTAAGATAAACTCATGAGTTTCATGAGCATACCCACTGCAGGATTTGATAAGATACTGAGTGATGGCAAGTTAAGCTTAAAAAGGCAAAGAAATATTGATGTTTCCCACCAAACCCCACAGATTTTGTTTCATTCTAGAAGTGGCAAGGACTTTTCTCCCAGAACTGAGGGTTAAAAAAAAAGCAAAACACATTGTTGCAGGAAGCCACCAGTACTGTCCAAGTGGGAATGAGGAAAAACGAAGAATTTTATAGTATTTCTAGCCATGGCTGGTGGCTTCTCTGATGTGTATGGCTGCTAGCCTGCATCCTGCACAGGGCCGAGTATCTGGAAGGTGGCACAGTTGACAATGCATCTGCACTCACTCTGTCTTCTGGCTGCTGTGCAGCACTGCTGGTTTTGTCCAGGTTTCAGAAGTCTAAAACGATCCACCACTGACAGAGCTTTGATTAAAGAGCTTCTATACATATACGCATATATGTGTTTGTATACACGTGTGTGTGCACACAGGTGTATATGCATGCACACAGTAAATACGTGCATTTCTCTCAATAGCTACACACAGATTTAAGACTACGAATAAATACAAATCTGCCTGATGATGTCCCTTTGTTAACCCACGTTAATTTACTGAGTCCACCTCCATATTACCTCAGCTAGTTGCACTTTAAGACTTTCAAGCTCTGCTAAGAGTTGATCTTGATTTTCTTTCTGACGTTCCATTTGCTGCATGTGCCCCTGTCTCAATAACTCCGTTGCCTGCTGATGTTCCTGATATTGCCGTACCAGCTCCTGGCGCATGTCTTCCAAACGTTCCTCATACAACAGCAGCTGACTCGATGTTTCTGTATCTGATGCTGTCATCTCAACACAGTGCTGAAATATTGGAATTATTTTAGCATTTTATGTTCAACAATCATTTCTAGGAAATATTTAAATAGATTTTAGAAAAGACTTTCACAAATTAAAGTAGTTATCATATTGCCTGTCATGGCTTAGAATTATTCTGCATTTAAACTACAAGTTTTTTCCATTAACTGTGAACAGTATTAACTCTTATGTTTTTTATGACTGCTTTTTACTTTATTTATTACAACTAAGCTCCACTCCATGTTTGTGAAATACTAAATATATGCTTTACGTATTTCTTTTATAATTTTTCTGTACAGCTGATATCCTTTATCACAAGGGACTCAATCTGTTTCAGCACTATTTTTAATCTGTTCCTTGTATAAAACACTAGAATACAACCCAGCTTACAACGAGTCTTTAAACCACTTGTTGTCTGCAATGCAGTGTTATCCATGAAACGGAATTAACCGTTTTCATTTAACCAGTGTCATATTCCTTTCCTCAGGCATAGGACACAGGAAAGCAGGGTAGGTAGTTTAGGTCTGAAGTTGTCAACTCTTTGAAAAGGAAAGGGATATATTTAAATGGAACTTTCATCCTAATTTATTTCTTTGTAGTTTTCTCACTGAAATGGACAGTACAACCATTGGAAATATTATTCAGACATGGTGTCAATTTTCAGACACTGTCAATTTTCTTTTTTTATACATACCGGTGTTTCTTCTGCAGTAACACCTTTGACATGGGAAAAAAGTTCTTCAGAAGCCACTGATTTATCTGTGGTCTGTCCTAATATGCTATCAGAGCTGTTATTGGAATGAGGCTGTTCTCCAAGTGAGTTCATCTCTCCAGACTCTTCACTGAGTTCCTTGCAAAGTGATTTCAGTTCTTCTTCAGGCTTACTGCCTTTTTCTGTTGCTTTTCTAAGAGAGCTGTCAACCTCTTCTTCATCATGTTGCTTTTTAATTTCAAAATGGATTCCCTCTTGATGTACAATCTGTTTTGGTCCTTCTTCTTCCTTCTGCCTGGCAATTCCTGACAATTCAGTCTGTTTGGCAAACGCTACACTCATTGACACAATTACCTGAAAAAATCAGTGACGTGTGTATTAGTTTATGTTTCACAGCATCTCCTATTGCTGAAGAAATCTCATTGATGACCATCAATAACGTAAGTACGAAAAGTTCTGAACTATGATTGTATTTTTTTTTCCAGAGGAAAACAGAAAGGTAAAAGAACAGAAATACCTTGTCAATCCTATAAAGAGTCACATCTTAAAATACAGACATGATGTATTTAAGGTAGTTTAATAAACAGTAATGCTATTTTCAGGTACAATAGATTATTTAGCATGGAATTATCAAGTTCTTCTTAGAAAAGATCCTACTAGGTGATATCAAAAAGTCTGGCATACTGACATAAGAGCATCCATGCTAAGCTTTCTCTATCTAACCAAGCATCCTTTGTTAAAGTTCAACTGACATGGAATTTTTTGCTACATAAAGAAAGCTGCCGTATGCTTGATATTCATCACAGGAATTTTACTTGACCAGAAAGAAACTGCTGGCATTAACGAGCTGCAGTTGCAGTTATAACAGGCTGGTAACTTTTGTATTGCTAACTATCTCCTTCTAATACAAACAAACCCCTTTTCCAACCATGTGAGCAATGCTTTTCTAGATTTAGAATACAATCATTCATAGCATAAGCCACAAAAATGTGAAAAAATAGTACAAGAAATACAAGAAATTCAACTGCTACACTTGAAAAGAAAATGCCTAGCTTTTCCTTTCCAGAAAATGTGAGTTTGTCTTTAAATTTAAACAGATCTTAACAGAGCACAACAGCCAATCATGTACTTTGTTTCCCTACAAAGAAGGGGGCTTTTGGCAGCAGATAAGAGAAATGGAACTTTTACTCCAGAAATGTGGATTCTTTAAATTTATGTCTTCATAAACCATAAACATAAACCTGTGCTGGTTCTAACATTCTTCTTAACTCTGATTACAAACCTTTTAAATAAGTTTTTCTTTTTTTCCTCCAGTCTTTAATTTATGTTAATTTGAATTTTTATTTAGACCATGAATAATGACAACAGAGATAATTTTTATTCTGCAAAGTGGAAACTTCTTTGCAAGTCAAAAAGTAAGTAAATCCACAAACAAATAAATATACTCTACCTATAAAATCTTAATTTTACTTTTCATCTTTTTGAGAAAGACATCGGATCCAAAGAACAACGATGCATTTTACACAACATATTTAAGTGCACAATAAAATATGATCAGAAAATACTATGAGAGTGTCAAGTGCAAAATCTTTTGAACTGACCAGCTGTTAAGCATTTATTAGCATGACATTCACTCTTCAAGCATCTGTATTTTCTAAATAAATTCTGAAGAGTCTGGAACATAGTCACATGTTGTGTATCTTTTTTCAAGTATTAAACCAAAACACCACCACCACACTCCACATGAACAGAAGTTATGAATTAGAAATAGGACAGAGCTAAAAAATCCAAAAATGTTTCAGGGTGTTTTTTTTAAGACTTCCCCATTCAGAATCCAAATGAAACAATTCCTTGTAAATAAATAACACAAAAGTTAGCATATAGTATTGCAACTGTCTAAATTGTCAGAAATGGCAAAAGAAAATGGCAGTGTTTTTTAAACAGATTTTAAAGTAATAAACCAAAAATACTACCTTTGCTACTTCTTCTTCTAATCTTTCTTGGTACTGCTTTTCTAGCAACTGAACAACATCCAGATCATTCTGCATTTCAATCTCCCTATCAAGCTGTAAGAAAAACATAAGATCTCAGATCATGGATTTGTGATTTTATTTCATTAATTTCAAATTTCGATATAACAAGACATTTTTTCCTTAATTAGATTTTCTTCAGCACTACTTGAATTGTCAAATGTAGTGTAACAAGCCACAAAATAGCATCTCTATTTTGCAAAATGCAGAATTTTTGAGCCAGGTTTCCAATATTACTATGGGAGGAATGCATGGGATATTTCCCATTTGCATTTGATCTCTTAAGGTCTTTGGGATTACCTTTTCAAAATTTCTCCTAAACTGTGTGGCCTATACTTCAAAAGTACCAAGATTTCACTTAAATTGCTCTTTCTTCATAACTATCACTTAAAGCAAAGTTACAATATTTTAAAGACTCATGAAGAAATCCCACAATTTGAACGCTAATTCTCTTCCACTTTAGTGAGAAGCAGCCCAACTCAAATATCTTGTTTCAGAGATAAAATTAAAAAAAAATAAAATTAAATCTAGGACCAATAAAGCAAGTTTTATTGCTCATAATTTCCAGAAATGTTTTTCAGCAAAATGTAAATCTTTTTCCTCTAACATGAACTAATAGTTTAGCATAGTACCAAAATGGTAACTACTTTAATACTATCAAGTATTAGTCCATATTTTGTTTTCATCTTAGAAACCAAAGCATCTAAATTTTATCAACCATATGTATATTAGCTGTCAACTGAGTTATACAATACCTCCAGTGCTTTATCTGTTCTTTTCTGATGAAGACTTTCTTTCCCCTTTACCTTCCTGAAGACTTCTTTTAACTTTCTTTCTGAATCTATGGGTACACTAAAAAGGTAAAAAAAAGCAGAGGGGAAATAATAATTTAAAAAAAAAAATCATGACCCATGACTTGGTGAAAAACAGAATCTGTTAAGTGGACCTAAACTTCATCACAAACTTTATTGTTACATGTTCTAGAAAATCATGCATTTCAGGCAACTATGTCTATAAAAAATGTCTTTAGATGTAAAGTACAGTGCCTGGAGTTTCGAAGGTTAAATGTAATACGTTGAGTTGAAGTTTTGAAATTACTGCTATAAAGCTCATATATATGAAATTACATTTATACATTATTCCAATTATCAAAACTTCCCTTTATATTAACTATAAATGCTGCAATACTTAATTTGCAATGTTTATGTTATTTCTTCTTAAGACTCTTAAAAACTCTTGAAGGAACAAAACCACAGAAGAGCAATGTGTTTTAAAGAATTTCTCAAATTTTGAAGTAAAACACATAGCTTTACAAGAATGATTATTTGAAATATGTTTTGTATGCAGTACAAAACTATAAGTGCTAAAAACTAAAAAAACTGATTAATACCTTGTGTGGTCAGAGGATACCCCAGCACTATGAAGCTTTTCCTGCAGATGGACAATCTCTGTAGTGTACCTCTCTTCACTGTCTTTCAGCTGCTGTTGGAAATAGGACCGGAGGTGTTCCAGTTCTTGACCATGCTGTTCCTCAAGTTGTTTTTTAAGGTTCCCTATCTCCTTCGAACAGTACTCTTGAATTGTAGGATCTACATGTAGGTTATTTGAAGGGGGAGTGAGGAGGAAAGAAATTACATTGAATTAACTTCCTCACAAGTATTTAGCAGTGATGGACTGAATAATTAATGTAGTTAAAAAAAGCCTTCTGACATCCTATCAATTACTTTTTCACAACGAAGAATAATAACCTTATCTTCCAATTTGCAAAATTATATTTGATACAGGTAATGGAACTTAATTATGGAACACTGAAAAAGACTAAACCAAAACTGTTTTACAGAATATAACTTTGAAGTATTTTAGAGAATGAAGAAAATCAGAGTATTGTATTCTAAAATCTGCAAAAATCCGTTACGTGCTTCAAGATGTAGTAAGCTATAAACTAGTTAAAATTCAAAGTCATTGTCTTTTCTCTCTCTCTGAATATACATACATTAAAAACAGCATATGTATCTTTTTACCCAATAGACTCTGTGAAGGAGTCTGAAGACTTTCCTTTCTTTTTTCCAGATGGAGAGGTTCCTCTTCTTTCCTCCTTTCTGAAGAAGATAGCCATGGTTCTTTGATCTAAAAAATTATCAAGTAAATGCAATTAACAACAATTTGTCTAGCAATAATGCAAAAATATTAACTGCAATTATAAACATATAAGAAAGGTCAGTGGCCAATGCCTGAGAGAGAGTAACCAGTAAAACAATGCATTTCATTTTACAGTCTGAGTGACCAAATATACATTTACAGCTATTTAACCAGCCTGTGCAGAATGTTCACTGCAAACCTCAAACTCTTCTCTCTGGATATAAATTGTTAAGTGGATATATACTGTTAAGTTATATTTCCTCTGACTCCAGAAGCACTATACTTCCTCTCCAAGGAGAGAACGACACTAACACCCTCCCCTCAGGCCCAAGCTGCAGTTCCACATGCAAATATTTTTTGTACACATATATGCATGAACACATGTGACCTGCAACCTAGATACAATTGGCTAGTGTACTGTATTTAGCATACGGAAGTACCAAACTCCACCTTAACTGATCAAATTTGTCTTTAGGGATCCCAGGCCCCTAAGATGACTGTAAAAGTTTGAAACAAGGAAGGCAGCCTTGGTGGAGGAGGATCAGAGTAGGGAGCAAACTGGACATGAAACGATCTGGTGGTGCCTGACGGGATACACCAAGGAGTGCTGAGGGAGGTGGTCCATGTTATTGTGAGGCCATTCTCACTTATCTTTCAAAAGTTATGGTGATTGAGGGAGATTTCTGAGGACAAAACAAAAGTACTACTACCTTCAAGAAGAGACAGAAGGAAGATATGAAGAATTACAGGCAAGTCAACCACACTTTGATCTCTGTGAAGGTGATAGAGCAAATAATCCTGAAAACCACTTCCAAACACATGAAGCTGACAAGATACTCCATTTGGGAGTAGCCAGTATGGATTTATAAGGGAGAAATCGTATCTGATCAACCTTTCGACACCACCTCCCATCACATGCCCATAGACAAACTGATGAAAAATGTGGATGGTGAGACCAACTGAAAACTAGCTCAACTGCTGAACTCAGAAGGTTGTGATTGGTGGCACAAAATCCAGTTGAGAGTCACTAACTAGTGGTATACTTAATGGGTCAACATCAGAACCAATACTATTTAACCTTTTCACTAAAATCCTGGATGATGGAACAAGAGTACACCCTCAGCAGGTTTGCCAACTGTACAAAACTGGGAGGAGTGGTTGATAAACCAGACGGTTTTGCTGCTCTTTCAAGAGACATGAATACAGTAGAGAAATGGGCTGAGAGGAGGTCATGAAGGTCAACAAAGGCAAACACTAAGTCTGCATGCTAGAGTGGAACAGCCCTGTGCACCACCACATGCAGAGGACTGGTGGAATGTGGAATGCAGCTTTGCAGAAAAGGTCCTGGGGGCCTTGGTGGGCACCAAGTCAAACAGGAATCAGTAAAGTGCCATTATGACAAAAGTCCAACAGCCTCTTGGGCTGCATTAGAAAGAGTATTTGCAGTCAGGTTGAAGGAAGTAATCCTTCTTCACTCAGCACTGGTGAGACACATCTAGAGTGCTGGGTCTAGTGCTGCACTCTCAGTGTAAGAGAGAAACGGACATATTGGCATGAGTTCAGTAGTGAGTTACAAAGGAGATGGGACACTTGGAGCATTTGTCTTATAAGAAGAGCTTGAAAGAGATGGCAATATATAACCTGAAGAAGACAAATTTGCCCATTGGGCCTGTGGAGTCTTAAAATTCATCTGGACAGAGTCCTTGGCAACCTGCTCTAACTAACACTGCTTTGGGCAAGGGGTTGG
>WEIV01009773.1:1460-33631 GCA_013390005.1 Calyptomena viridis
TTTATGAGTAAACTAAGAGCCACAAAAGGTGTTTGCTGGAGAAGGGTAAGAAAAGAAAGGTCTGTTGATTACAGCAGGGAGTAATCCCAGGACAAGAAATTGATTATATTTCAAGCACTGCGAAAGAAAGGATAGTTTTCTGGGACCATACTGGTAAAGAATCAGTTGAGTTGGTTCACCTGTTGCTCTGTATAGAATCAGCATTTCCAAAACCAGCTGGAACCTACAAATTATCTGCTGTTCAGAGTGCAAAATGGACATTGACCTTGACATTCAGGGTACTTATAAATATGCCAATTTAGGTGCTTGATTTTATATGTAAAAAGTTATATGTAGTGCTCCCATACTGATATAGAGCTCTGACTGTAAGTAGTAATATGCATGATTGAAACTCTTGGCTAAATGTACAGAAAAAGTGAAAGGTGAGCTGAGGGCACACAAGAATAGGATCTTGTCAGTGGCAGTAATTCCAATGCAACAGCTGAAGCTCACATAGGGCCGAAGTTCCCATGGATCACTCATGCTGACNAGTAATTACCGTTTCAGGATCCTCTGGAGAATTGCAGGCTTGATATAATCTGAAAGAGGCTATGATCTTCAATTAAGTCTTTGTTCTTGTACATTGGTAATTACCTGAGTATATGTTGGGGTGCTGGTTTGCACTTTGCTCAGCAGGGAGCAGAGGAATTGGAAATGTTCTCATTTTTCTGGTGGTCAATGTCTGCCACAGGTGTGAAGCCCAGGCAGGGCTCTTCTGAATTGATTGGCAAGAGCAGGGGATTCTCAGATTTTGAGGAAGACCTCTACTGTAAGGCTGGCAAGAGAGATGAGTAGAGAACAAGCGTTCATCTTATAGTCTTCTTGTCTGTTTCTAGCTATGTTTGAAAATGTCTAGCAGTGTCCTTCTGATCAGGTGGTGCTGGCAGATATTACAATGCAACAAAATGAAAGACAGGATGATTTTTGTGTTGAGAAAAGGATGGAAAAAAGGATATTTTAAGGTGTATCAGGTCATAAAGGCTTCACTGTGTTTTAATTACTGCAAGCTAAATCTCTACAGTAGCTTCTTAGACACATACTATGGTTTTGATTAAGTAATTAGGGAATTTGATGAAAAATACAAGGATTTTAGAATTTAACATATTCTGGAAAGTCTATAGGCAGGGGAGCATTCTTTTTTTTTAGGTGTCTCTGTATCATATAATNGGATCTTGTCAGTGGCAGTAATTCCAATGCAACAGCTGAAGCTCACATAGGGCCGAAGTTCCCATGGATCACTCATGCTGACTATCTTTTAATACCAGAGCCAGGTACATTGTAGCTTTGTAAACAGGTAAAAGTGGTATGAAGAGCAGATACAGAATACAGTCTACCATTTAATGCCCAGCAAGCACTAAATACTGAGGGGGACAAGCTGAAAAACAATTATCTTCAAATACCATGCACGAACCTGCCCTGTTCTCACTTACCAAAAATAAGTCTATTTAAATAACATCTCAAAGCACAAAAGTAAAGTAAAGCCTCATGGAAGTCTGTTCCAGTGAGGACTGCATCACCCGAATCCTTTTGCTTTGCCTCNAAAGACAGGATGATTTTTGTGTTGAGAAAAGGATGGAAAAAAGGATATTTTAAGGTGTATCAGGTCATAAAGGCTTCACTGTGTTTTAATTACTGCAAGCTAAATCTCTACAGTAGCTTCTTAGACACATACTATGGTTTTGATTAAGTAATTAGGGAATTTGATGAAAAATACAAGGATTTTAGAATTTAACATATTCTGGAAAGTCTATAGGCAGGGGAGTATTCTTTTTTTTTAGGTGTCTCTGTATCATATAATGATTAACCTTGAGTGAAATGTTACAGGAAGGACTGAGAGCTTTTATTCATGAGTCACAAGCACAAAATCTGACCCAAAAGCTCTTTGAAAAAACTCTGCGAAAACAGAACTTTGTGAGTGTGAAGCCTGTAGCACTTAGGTCAAAATGTGCAGTCAGGGATCAGGTAAGGTGTAGCACAACAACATTTATCTCTTGAAAGGACAGACTTAATGAGCAATATTCATATAAATAAGCAGAACTTGTGTGTTACAATGTGTTGAACAGATAACACAGTTACATATAAGTTACGTATGACATTAAGTTTCAGATTGCTTAAGGAAAAGTCTTGAAAGAAGTGAAAATACAGTAAAAGAAAATGAATACTGCTCTTGTCATAGCTGCTGCTTCTCCCACTATTCATTGTGTAAACTTTTGGCCTTCTAAGTGTGGTGTCACAGGTTTTTCATACAAAAGACAAACACAACCCTACAGGAAAGATATATCAATCAATCAATGGCTAAGCTTCGCAAACGAAGATATTGGAAGGGCTCTACCCACGCTTGCTACAACCGCGCTGATGGCTAAAAAGGCCAATGCGGGATAGACAAGTCTGGAACAAAAAGCACATCTAAAAGTCTCCTTAGGTGGAATTGATGAGGTGCGGGTCTTTCTGCATTGTCTTTTCTCCTCAAGGCTAAATTTAGCACTAGTGCATAATGTGCCTGTAGAAGTCTTAAGGTCCTGTTCCTATGACTAAGATGTGTTAAAAACAACTGTTTAAAAAAAATGTGTGGATATGCTATTGCCACACTGAATCTCAGTATGTCTTTCTCAGAAAGGAACTTTTCTCTCCAGCCACCAAATTGAGGTTCTGAATTTACATTTTTGTAACCTTCATCTTCAGTAGAAGTGTGGGTCTAGTGGTATGTATATTCACTGAGGTAATTATTTTCTTTGATTCTTAATCATATTATTTATCACATGAACCCATATGCCATCGATCTGTTTATCACTGCAACACTGAACACATTATGCTTAGGATATCAAAAAACCCTTAACAAGTACTTCCAGGATCTGTCCATCTCTCCCAGCCAGAGCTCCTAACTCTTGTAATTCAATTACTGAGTGAAAAGCATGTCAGGTGAGCCTTGCCTCCTGCTCCTCTCCTTGAGAGATGTTCTATTTTATATAAATGTTAGTTTGCTCTTGCCTTCTTTTTGTAGGGAACCAATTAGTTTTATCAGAAAAAAAAAAAAAAAGACAAAATATAGTTTTGGGGATAGTTCACTCCAAGAACCTCTGATAAAGGCAGTGTGGATGAGACTGCACCTGTTATGGTTCTGTGCAGCCTATGTGGCCCTCCAAGAGTGTTGCAGAAGGCTTTACATACTCCAGCAGCACATACATTCCCTCACTCCACCACATCTACTCTTCACCACCTGCATAGTGGGCTGTAAAAGACTTTGAGCTGAAGCCTCCTTGTCCCTAATATTTTCATTTTACACAAGGAGAGCACAGAGGAGAGCCAGTGCGAGTACTACTTGGCAGGGACATGGCCAATTTTCTCTCAGTCTTCACAGGCCTCAGCCACAGTTACCAGTATAGATGTAGCTTGTAAAATGCTTCTTGTGGAAGTCCCAAAGTGAGTACCTCACCCCAGACAAGATGGTGCTTAACAAAACAATATTTGTGCAAAAAAACATTTTTTGGTTTTGTCCTTATGAAGTCTTCTGGGAGCTATGGAAACTGCATGGGAGGTGTCAACATTTTTCAGTGGGTAGAGTCCTTCAGCATTTTGAGTTACAAAGAGTAATTCCATCATGAATAACATAAACTACCTAAAATATCTTCAAAAGCATATCTACTCAAACGTATGAATACTGAATAAGCAATATACACTCTGTGCTGATAGCACACATTTGGTAGCAATCTGGTTTGTTATTAACGAATTGGTATACTTTGCTCAGTGGGGCAAAAAGACACATTTAATCTTGAAATATCATTTGTGTTGTGTTATTCTGTGGCACGTTTCACCTCAGAGATTACTGCATTCACTTCATCTTGAGTAGAAGGCCTAATCCATCAGTTAGTGCCATCTCATTATAGTTCCTTCAGAGGCACCTAATGACTACGGATACCTAATACAAGTTTTTAGGTGATTTCAAAATGTGGCTCAATGCATTTTGGAGACATGAACAGCTCTCTTACATCTGAGAAGACTAAGAAGAATGGGAGAAGGAAAGAAGAGCTAAAAAAAAATAAGAAAGCAACTAGAAAGAATAACGGTGGCTGCTGGAAGTATTTTAAAATGGCAATATAAGTAAATTATTCAATAATTAAATATTAAAATTTTTTAATGAATGGATGTGTATTTTCTTTTACAAATACGAAATTACATAGTAATTATAATTATCCCTATTTATATCTCTATATTATCAATTTTATCTACAAACCCATGTTTATATATACTATATACACAAGCACATGGGGATATAAATGTGTGCATTCTTAGAATGTGTAAATCCATTAGAATTGCATTTTTTCATCACTAAATACAGACAGTTCTAACTAGAATTAATTTTCCATAATAGCTGCACAAAAAGCATTCAGAAAAAGAGGAATTCACTACTGAATCAAGGAAAAGGCAGAATGTTGTGCTGAAATAAGATAGACTGCTATGGTTAAAGTACTGCTGAAATGTCAATGCAGTTACAAATAGCCTGACACAGTCCAGTTTTTTAGTTTCATCTGAGATTACGATCCTGTAAGGGTAAAATTTATCTCTGTATTGCAGATTTTGCTGGTTGGTGTAGTCTGGATATTAAATGAAAATAAAATAAGCATGACTGGGAGACGGTTGGTCACCTTTGTTTTCTACTTAGATGTGACCCCCACTATCCAGCTGGCTTGGGAGGGGCAAAGAAGGGGAGGATTGGGTTTTTTTATTCCTTCTGGTTGCAATCACCTGAAGACATGAACCATCCAAGTGTCTCAATCTACATTTGGGAAATGATTATCACTTCCTTATCATAGTATAAATATGTTTGACTTCTGCTAGAAACTCTGTAGTTTGAGACCAGAGCAAGTTACCCAGAAAAGCTGTGGAATCTCCATCTGTGGAGGTTTGCAAGGCTCAGCTAGGCAAGGGCACAGCCATCCTGCTCTCAGTCTGGTAAGAGACTTGTTCAGAGCTTAAAAATGGCCTTGAAACACCCAGAGGGATCTCTTACAAACACAGTTTCTATGATTCTATAAATATATTTGACTTGTGCCACAAACACTCCAAGCACTGGGAAAAAACACTGCAAACTTGTTAAAATATTATAATAATTTCAGCTGGGGAATTCTGACTCTTTTTAATTTCTTGTTAATTTATTCCTGAGCTATGAAGTGTTTGAAAACCCTGAAAATAAACATCTGACTCAAAGAAGACATTTTCTACGAAAAACTACCAAATTTATAAATCTTTTTTTTTGAAACTAGGAATTTTAGACCAAAATGAAAGTGAATGCTATCATAATTTAGAATGAATGTTAGTACTATGCCAGATTGCAACATAAGTGAATAAACGAGAGATGATAGAAACCGAGCAACAGTATAATTAACTCAGTTTAGCATTTTTAGGCTTTTGCATCAGTAGCTCTTGCAGGAAATAGACAGCTCTGTTTTTCAGCCATATCAGTATGCAACCAGTACTGAAAAGATCAGCAATAACCAGTGAGCTGAAAAAAATAGCTTTTCCATGCACACATCTGCTAGTCTGAACCAGAAGGTGTTTGGCTTCATACCTATGAGTTTGGTGTGAGCTCCTGGTAGCTCTCAGCGGAGAACAGCCACCCTTCTCACCACACTTGTTCTGCAGCATAAACCTGCAGCAATTGTTTAAAAAATGGATGTGAATATCTTAGTCTTGGGAAGAGCTAAAAGAACATTGATCTGAGTATTTATTCAAGTCTTTAGATATACAACACTTCTTCCCAGTAAGAATGTCCTGAAAACAGAGCTAGGGACATTTCCAAAGATTGCTTTTATATGAGCCAAACCATGGTTTTCTAACAAACTCATACACAACCTAGACAAAAAATATCAATGTTTGAGGTTTTTTTTTAGCAAAGCAGAACATTCTAAAAATGGTGGGAAAATAAATTTGTAAGTGGGACTTCAAACTGCTTTATTGTGTCCTGTATGTCTTAGAATATTTACTGTTCCATAAATGGGTAAAAAAAAATAGTCTATTGAGGTCAATGGATGTTTTCCTAAGCAGAAAGTCAGGATGGGTGATGCAAGACACTGAGCACTTTATCTCTAAAAGCATTGGTGTTACTGAGGATCCTCGGGACAGGATTTCAGGTGCCTTAACTGAGAAGATGTGTGGTAATACTCACGTGCTATTCCACAAGAAATTTAGCTTTATAACTATGACTACTTACTGTTTGAGAGAATTGAAGGAAGAAAGAATCCATTTGTATGTAAAAATGGAATAAGGTGTTTTATTTTCATGAATTTGGAGTAACTACAGAAATCACCCAGCTTGCTGAAGCCTCTACAATCTACCATGTTCATAATGCATTGTAACACAGCAAAGTAGCTCATAACTCACTCAAAGCTCAGCTCAGTATTACTTGATTGCAGCACTTCTTTTGCTGCAAAATCTTTCTATTTGTTTTGATGTTATATTTTTAAGAACTTTGAATGATGGTTCATTGGCAGATATATTTGTCTCCCAGGACTGTGAGTTGCATGGGTGTAATGAGAGCAGAGTTTGTCTCTAAATGACTAAAATACTTTGCTCCCTTGGCTGTGAGATGCTGAGGTCATATATATAAAATAACACAAGGCATGAAAGCTTCATAAGAAGCAGAAAGAGGGGACTGAGTCAACCAAGCATGCCTCCTCCTTCCCAGGGAGCCTGCAGAAATGCTTCTGTGCCTTCAGCTCTTTCTGCTTAGCTGGAGTACACAGACAGAGGTGCAGGTGCATGGCTGGGGAAGGTGCCATGCTCAGAAACGCACAGCAGTTCCCTTGCTGAACAAACAGGCTGTGCTGACACCTTGTATGGAGAAGGATGGGATGCAACATGGGTGTGTAGGTTCCCAGGTCATTGTTCGCCCTCTTTCCATGTATTGTGTCCTTGCTCACTGCAGTTTTCCTGCAACATGACAAGAAGGTGGACCTTCTACATTTTGGGTGAGTTATAGCTTCTATAGTATATTGCCATGGTAGTGATGGGATCCCTCCGTGAGCAGTTCAGTCTGCACCACTGTGCACAATGCCTCATGGAATGTTTCTGTTTTCATTCATGATACCTATTGAATGTTTCAGAACATGTGATTTTTAGGTAAACTGAAAAAAAAATACAAGTTAAGTTCAGTATAGAAGAGAGGCAGTTTAATGAGAGAGAAAAGCTAACACTGCAGTTTTGAAAGCACAGGGGAAATTTAAGCATGGAGTAGTAGAAATGGGATTTCAGCCTTTGTTCTTAATACATGTTGCATCTAAAAATCCCATTTGTTCCACCGTTCTTCAGTGTCAGAACAAAGCAAATAGTTTGCAGTAAATAATTTAGCCTTTGAATTTAACCTTCATTTCTGCTCATGGAGTCCCCATATACTGGTTGCAGTAAACTCATTTGCAATTCAAGATAATGAAACTTTTAGGGCTGAAGGGAAGTTGGAGATATTTATTATTGTGATGTGTCTGTGTGTTATGACACTCCCCACTGATCGCAAGGTATCGCTTGCCCTCCCTAATCTGATGGTTGCAGCAGGATGGTGAGAAGTCAAAATGAAAGCTGTCCCTTAGTGACAAGGGACAAAACCTGAATTTCTCCTTTTGAAAAGATTAACATCTTGATATTTTTGCATGGGAAGGTTGACATGGAATTACTAGTAGAAACAGACAAGACTATTTCAGATTGAGTCAATAATTCTAGTTACTTGGTCCAGGATTGCATCTAAAAGGGACACTGAAAAGGGCGCTCTGAGACCTCTTCCAAAGTAAATTTCACCTTTTACACTTTTTATTGTGAATCAGACCTTTATGTCAATGAGCAAAGTAAAGGATTTCCTGATGCCTCCACTACAAAGACATGTTATGTTTTTTATCAGTGTTCCATTCCTCACTCTGGTAAAACATGTGGCTATGATCTCACCCTGAGAGATTGTTGGCTTTACCTTAGACAGGGACAATTTTTTTTTCATAAGGAGTTACAAACAGTCATCTAAGAAAATGCCCCAAAAGTGTTTCTCATACTGCAGCTCAAAGCATGCAGAAGTAAGCTGCGAGGATTACTGCAGAGCTGCTTTTCCAATGAGAAAGAGGGAAGAGCAAGCTGTACATATTTGACATAAAATACTACTATGGCAACAACTTTCTCTTTCACTTCTTAGCATCAATTTGTAAGGAAAAAAAGAGTACAAATACGAGAAAAAGAATTGTATTTTAGCTGCTGTTCTTTTGGTGGGTAGTTTTAATCTCAAATAAATCTGTAAATCTGCAGAATTAAAAGGGGAATGTTTGGCACTGCCAAAGTATGGGATCAGTCATTCTCTGGGTGATTACATTGGAAAAAAATAGTGCCTAACAAGTCACCTTTCTGGAAAACTACAAAGCTTTGAAAGATCTGAATAGGGCACAGAAACCTGATGTATCTTCGAGTTTGGAGATGGGCATCAACAATATTTAGAATGGGTTGGGAAGAGTTCATAAGAAAAAACCACAAACAACAAATGGAAAAAAGTTATATTTTAAATTCTAGATGGAAATGGGAAGAAGCACTAGATTAAAACACTAATAAAATGGTATAAAAAAATGGAAGGGATATCACAGAATTTAATTGATCTCCTAGCTTGTAAAAAACATGTAAATTTTTTTAATCAGTAAGCATTAAGTGCTTATGAATTTAGACAGGTTTCTTACAGCATCAGTAAGCCATCTCCCTTTAGCCTCAGTGACAGATAGGTATCACAATTTTCTGAACAGTGAGGATTGAAATCACAGAAATGGGTCTCAATAGTCTTTTATTTTTAGAAATTTGAACTCAGTTGCCAAGAGGTGTTAAAAATTGCATTTATAATTTTTTTAAAACAGGAAGGAAATGCCTGGACTGTAGCAAAAGATTGAATCCTTTTTTAGAGGTATGAAATAGCCATTTAAACTACAGAAATGTTTTCCTTGTTTTTCTATCTTTATGTCCTTTACTGTTTTCCTCTTAAAAAAAAAAAATATTTATTAATTGCTGTCTTAAGTTTCTCTCTTCATTTATTTCCATCATTTATGTCTATGAAAATTGGACAATAAGAAAAAGGAAAATGAAAAACATCCTCACATCTTAATGCAGTGATACTGGCATATGCAGAAGTAAGTGCCAGGCACTATGCACAGTTCAAGGATAATCCTTTGGTGTACTACATGAACTTGTGAAATCATTATACCAACAATTAACAAGCATGATTAATGAGACAGGTAAAAAAAGAATAGTTGCTGCTATTCAGTTGGTGCAGAATCTAAATGTCTCCTGACTTAATCTAATTTACTTTACATCTTTCTAGATTGTCTTCAGTCTTTTAGAAAGAGGGGCTGCCATGATTCTCGGCCCAGCTATTTTTGTCTGTAGCAAACATTAGATTGATGTTGCCACACTGTTCCAGCTACCATTTTCTTTTTCTTTCCAATGAATGCACCAGGATCTTATTAAATAAACCAAAATTAAAAAAAAAAAGGTGGGGGAGGGAGAGAGGCACAAATCAAATGAAGCCAAGTGGGCTCTGTTTACAGGCGGTGGCCTTGTTCCCACTGGGCCCACACAGCACATGCCCTTTTATCTTAGTGCCTTTAAGCTATGGTGGTCTGTTCAACCTTCTGGGGCTACATATGTCTCTGTGCCAGGATAATTGTTCTCAACAGCATGGGCTTAACTCTATCATCCCTCCAGCCTCTTGACTTACTGTAAATTATACAGTGGGTCTATGAAATACATGAAGCTGGGAAGTTTCAGCAGCTTTTTAAGACTATTTTTTTTAGAAACAGGGTAGTATGGAATATTTTTCTGGTTCCTGCATGATGAGAAGGCATTGATTTTAAATAGATCCTTTGCTTTTTTTTTTTTTAACTCTGGAACAAAATAAAATCAAAAAGAAATTAGATTAACAACAAAAGAAGACTAGACGTGGTCAGACAATATATGCATGGAAAACATGCAGGAAGCCAAATTCCCATTTAAACTTTGCCAAATTACCCACAATATCTCTTTTAAAGCCTTCCTAATAAATCTCCATTGTATGCAAAGCTTATAAGAATAGAGTTAATAACAGTGTATGAGTATCAATTACACATTACAGATGTAAATCTTACAAGCCCCCTCTATTCAGTAGGAAAGCAGCCGTTTTTGTGTCATACACAGTTGAGAATACCCTGTCAGCACTAAGCAAATAATAAAAAATAGTAATAACACGCAGAAAGTTTCCTCAGTTCATCAAGTTGCTTTTTTAACTACTTGATCTAAAACTCAGGCAAAGCAGTTTCCAGAGATGTTGTCATCTTGATCTGCACTGCAAACGTTCTTTAACTCCTCAAAATTCCTTGAATGTCTTGTTCTTTTTACATCATCTTTTATCTTTTCAAAAAGAAGAACAATTAGGAAATTTTAAACTTCCTCTGCCTTCCTGCTAATGCACTTCCCAGCACCTATTTCAGTTTAAACGAATGTTTTTGAACAGAGACATGTTTACTCAGATGATGTTTTACCAGCACCTTTTAATGTTGGCATCCATATTCTTCTCTCTGTACTGGAAATACCTGCTTTGAATGATTGATTTTATTTTTTGTTAAACACCAGAAGGATTTTTTTTTGTCTCCAGAAGAATGCAAAGAATGGAAATAATTGAGCCATAATTTTTATTTTCTTTACTGGAATCTGTCCAAACTTGGATTTAAGTCAAACCAAGAAGTTTAACATCATGTGAGGTTTTAGCTGTCTCAGCTTAGCAACTGCAATTTCATTGCATACATTGTGTATTGCTGTGTGCTGCGATAACAATGCCATTACTGCTCAAGATTTGAGGTCTTTCTTGCAGAACAATCGTGACCTCTCATAAAAACTTTGTGTTTTCTGTAATTCTGATTATTATTTTCCTTAATCTACAACAAAAAATTACTTAGTCCATAAAAAACTTCCTTTGGAAGAGGATGTGTTAGGATGACAGTTATACTGCAACGTAGCAAGTTACTTTACTGAACTATTTTTCTTTCCTGGTCATAATCTGGGTCCAGTGCTGGGCTGCAGAGGTCCCATGTGGAATTTAGACAATCTATAAGTGATATCTCCGTGTGTTTCTTTGAACTCAGGGCTATCAGAAATTTAGTGTGTCCTTTTCAGTCTTTTTACACCAGGGATTTGAGGTTAAGCTTCAAGGAAAGCTTTACCAACAGATCTTGAAGGCTGTATGAGATTCTTGCCCAGGCTGCAAAGTCCTTAAGGCCTATTCACAATTTGAAACTTTTTCATTCCCCTGGGTCTTAAAAAGAGCTGTGTTAGGTTAAGCATTTCCCCTCCAGGTCTTAAACAGTGTTGCATAAAACTTAAAATAGTTCTGCTCATAGAGTGAAAAGGTCTTCTGTAGATGCAGCTTCTAATTTTAAGTAGTGGCTACTGATCCTTCCTATTAAGTTATAATTTCTTAGCGAGTAAAGACTAAAAGTTCCTTAGTAACTCTTCAACACACTTACTATGCTGATATCTATAAAAACAATGTGTTTCATTACTGGGTTTGTAGTAGAAGCAGTAAAAACTCTGGTTCACTGATTCACTACTATCATAATGGCATTCACTATAGAAATCTGCTGTACATATTTGCTGAAATACATCTTTAGTAGAAGCATATACATACTTACTGAAGTGTGTATATAACAGTACGTCCACAGTTAGTGCAACATTAACTCCAGTGGCATGAAATATTAGTAAAATGTCCATGTCTACAATGACTGCTGCACATCTACACACTGACCAAGTTGTGGTCTTAAGACACTGACAATCCCCAAGTGTAGATGTGTAGACCTTCCTTTCCTAACACCTCAGCATTTGTAGCCAGCCCCATTTTGACACATATCTAAGGGTGACCCGAGTGATCTCTCTGTGGGACCTTCAGAATAAAGTGGCAGGAAATGCTCCTAAGGGATTGGAGGAGGAGCTGGGAAACACCTAAAAAAAACCCAAACAAAAAAAAACAGTGTAACATTCCTTGGGGCCCACATCAGGGAGCTAAAAGCTGGACTCAGTCTCCTCTGTTGTCATAGTCATAGTTCAATGCTGTACTGTTTGAGTGCCTGAACATGCAGTCTGAGCTGACAGATGCTCCTTACTCTTCTCCATCACAACATCAGGAATCATGCAAGGCTATCATGAAGGCACGCAATCTCTCACATTTTAGCTGAAAGACTAGTCTTTGGGTCCTGTCTTATCACTGGTTCTTAATCAGTGCGGATCAGCTCAGAGATCTACAATTAGATAGCCGTAGGTTTCCTCCCTGTTAGTGAAACAAAATATTCATGCCTAGTATGTAACACAGATCAGATTTAGTCTGCATATTTTCTACAGATTGTTCTTTTTCTGAGGAAATATTTGGCCTCTTAACTTTCCACATTGCCGTGTGTGTAATTTGGCGATGTCTCCCTCATGCAGCCTCTTTAGGTCCTCTCTAAGCCTCTCCTTGGCTTTGTTTAAGTATCTGATTCATCAAACAACTTTGTACTATTTGGGCCTGGTGCAAAGCCAGTTTAAGTCAACACTAAAGCAAACCAGGCCTTTATGTACTTTGCTTCAAGCCTTCTTTTCACGTCTCAGTTTCTTAGTCCTTAAGCTTTTTTGAGGTACAAAGTTCCCCTAAAAGGCTTGATGATCCTATTCAGAGCCTAGTTTTCAAGGACTCCTTTATCAGTTATTTTCCCGAGATAGAGGCAGACAAAATCTTGTGGTTGGTGTGTTCAGAATATAAAATGAAGTGGGCAACGACTGACTATAGAAATGGCAGCCACAGACTGGGAGGAAAGAGAACAAATCATGGCTTGACCTCTGCATGGTGAAAGCAATCCTAGAAGACCCCAGCACATGAATCTAAGAGTTTCAGAAAGTGGAGCTGGGAGTCCAGCACTCTGTGTCATTCCCAGTGTCTGGGTGCACTGGGAGCTCCTCCTCCTTGCTTGACCACCAGGTCCCATCACCCTGGCTCAGACTGAGGGCCCTACCCTTCAAGGGAGCCCAGAAGGCTTAAGAGACAACACAGGGGCTCAAAGCAACAGCAGTCTTCGTATGCTGTATAGATACAGCATTTGACAATGCAAAACTCTCCAAGGTGTTCTGCAGATATACCCTATACTGTGAGAGACTGTTATCTTTAAGTATTGCAATTCATATGGAAAATATTTTTTAAAAAATCTGTTGTTCTATAAAGCATGGTGCAGAAACCAGGACTTTCCAAGGACTGAAGTGCTTTATTCATGTTCTGTCACAGGTTGATGGTGTAAGGTGAGGCAAGTCACTTCAGCGTAGTTGAAATGAATTTATGTGCTTAGTTCTATGTTAGTTCTATGGGCAATTTGATTGCAACCTTTGTCTTTGGAGGAAGTTTTCCTCCTCTGAGTCAGTCTCTTTATGGGGGGGCTCAGTATGGATTTATGCATGATGTTTTAGGCATTCGCATTAAGAAGCTCTAGCTCAAATCTTTCTAAATAGTAATAGTTGTTTAGAGTATAAATGAAGTAGTAAAACTCACATTTTAAGAGCTACCTGGGACTTAGCCAAAATACTAAATAAATAAACCTTACACATTTAACTGTTGACCATACTGAGCTTACTGTACTCTATAAATGAAAGAAAACATCCCCAGCAAAAAATCCATGCTAGGTCAGACAAACAAAAAGAGGTTGCGAAGTTGCAATACAGAGAAATGAAGTAGAGACTCAGCAGATAGTTAAAATGCTACTCTTGTCTCTAGCAAGAAGCCTGACTCTATAGCAGTAAGAATGCCTCTTTATTTCCAGAGCTTACTAAAGCTGTGATAGATGTATATCTGGAATATATTCCTTCTTGTGTGAACAGACTACATATCACTATCATTAACAGTAACTCAGCATGTTTATCACAGTGTATTTCAAGGAGGCATGAAAACACACAGGTTACTGTTCTAATTCTGCAATAAGTCATGAAACCATCAACTTACTTATTGTTTTTAGTGTAAATTTCATATTTCACAAGTTTTTTTCCTCCTTAGAAATAGCTCATGCAAAACATAATAGAAATATATTCGAATGCCATGCTTGAGTCTTGGTAGCATTTCTTCAGATCAGTTCCAAGCAAAGAGCATTTCTTCACTTGAATGTGTTGTGTTGACTGAATAATGGGTTAGTGCAGTCAAGAATACAGTATCTGTCATCCCCAACACTTTGAGAAGATATTTGCTCCAATAGAGTTCAGCCTAGTTCTGCAAAATGTTTGTTGCTAGGCTCATATTCACTATTTGTTGGTAAGACTGGATGCCTCTACTCTTTTTAAATTTGTTTTCTCTTCCACACTATTCAGGAGTCTCACTGTTTTCAGCATCCAGATTTCATATCAGTAAGAAGTAATTACCTTTCTGAGAAAATCCTCTCTCGTCCTGATTGAGGCCATGTCACTGTAGCAGAAATGTTATTTAGCAGCCACTGGGCATCCTTGGTAGTGACATCTGTTTGGTTGTCTGGTGAGAGATTGAGGTATAATCAGTCATATAGGTGTTGAATAGTATTGGCTTCTTGACAGACAATCAAAATAGCCACAGAAGCAGCTTTAAAAAAAAGCCTGTTTATTTCTGCCACCCAGTGAAACACTGTGATGTCTAGAGATCAGTTTTACTTACAGAATTGTACAAAGCAGGACAAGAAATTACTTCTGATACAGAAAAATAATATGTTAATGAAAAAAAATGCTTTGCCTATCAGATTTTTCTTTACTGATTTGTGAATGACCAGCTGACTAACTCACCTATGGCATCAGTAACAAAGAGCTGACTCTCTCATCTTTTCTAGAGTTTCTAAATGGATTACATATCATTGCCTAAGATTTAGATGAAGGTAAGACAGAGCTTATAATTCTGTTGTTATCAGTTAGTGAATAAAAGATGAAGATTAGCATGATTAAAGAGAAGTAAAACAGGGGTTCAGCAGTATTAACTCAAGGGAGTAATTCTTCTGGACACTACTGGGACTGTGTCCATGACTGAGGACAGAAGAATTATGCTCTAAGGAAAGTAAAAAGCAGAGCCTGTCTAACCAGCCCCCTGGGAAAAAGGGAGTCATTACGGGGCATGCTGTTTTCTCTTGGTTTATGGGCATAGGCAGCCACCTGGAAAAGATGTGAGGGAACCAATGCAACTGGCATCAAATCTAGCTGAATTCAGACTAGCAGGTGAAGATTATGACTTGGTATTTGCAGAGCTGAGAGTGAAAGCAAGTACATAGCTACTGAGGTTTTGTGTCTCAAGACCAAGACATACAGTAAAAACAGGGTTGGTACACTTAATTGTTGGTACACCAAGGGAAGATAGTATGGGGAAAGAAAACTGAAGTAGGGATTTGGTGGGTATGGCCTTGGCAGAAAAGCCAGCAAGAGAAAAATGGGGGGTTCCTCTCACATAACACACTACAGATGGGTATAATTGAGCAAGTCACCCAGACTCCCTTTAAAGTCAGTAGAAATAAATAGATGCTCTTAGAGTGTAATTCATCTTAACCTCAAATAAACTACTAAAATGTCTGAGATTAATTGTGCCCCAGAATTATCTGTCTCTCTGTTTTAACCATGCAACATTGCTCAGATAAGGCTGTGCACACTGTAGATGGAGGTAAGAATCATCCCATGAGGTTTCAGAGGGACATCAGGAGCAAGAGACTGACATTGCACTGCCCCCAGAAGGGTGGTGCTTCCCCATTCAGCTCTCAATAGGTAGATGTGAAGGAAATCTGCAAATAACCCAGCATTTCTCCAGAACTTTTAACGTTCATCTTTGTTATCATTTGCTCAATATCTCCACCTCTGCAAATGCTATATAGAGGAAAACAAAACAACAGAAAAACATATCATTCATTCTTCATTATTATATAATTAAAAGACTTTGAAATATAAAAACAGCTTCTAAGAAAAATAGCATTTCAGTACACATTTTCTCAAGTTAACACAATTTATTTACACATAAACTTGTGTATGCAACAGCCTTGACTGCTATAAAAGAGGTTGGGTTCAAGCCACAGCCTAGAAATAAATGTTTTTGCAGTTAGTTCAAATAGTTTCTCTGCAAGTTTTGCCTAATGAATTCTCCAGACTTACTGCAGGCACCACACTCAGATGGGTTGGTGTCCAGACTTTATAGCTGCTGGACTTGAAAAAGTACAATAAGATCTTAAAACAGGGAAACTCAACCTACAGCAGATAGCTAGTAGGACATATTTATTGCAAGTACAGTTAGGATCTATTAGGGTCTCCATTATGTTGAGAAGACTAAAGAAATGGCAGGAGAACTGTTGCTTGATATTAAGAATGACGTAGGCAGTACCATACGCTTCCAGAAATAGAAATATAAATCATAAGAAAGTTATTGTTCTTTGGGTAACAAGAGAGCTTAAAAAAATTATTTTCTCAGTTTTTTTCTGAAGGTATTTCTGACTATGCAACTTTATGTCAGAAAACACTAAGACATTACTGGGCCCTTGAAGCAAAACTACCTGATGATACCATTAAGGAAGATACTGTACTTCTTTGCTGTCCTTGTCTAGCACTTGAGTTTAGACTTATCTGCTGTATAATTCCAGAACATTCTGAGCCATAAAGTTCAGATGCATTTTCTCTGACTGATATAAAGCTCCTATAAGTGATAAAACACTGGTGAAGCTGACATGACAAGGAAGAAAACTATTACATGATACTTTCACAAAGTTTTATTTCAATGCATTGTGGATGTTGCTTTCCCTTCAGTGTTTGTTTAAAAATAAGTAGGGAAGCTGTGATTCTTTGGGCCTTGTTTTACTAGATACTTAGCAAAAACTTAAAACTAAAAAGTCTTTTCACTCCTCTATCCCTGTTCTGTGAGAGGCAGTAATATAAGACAGTTTCATCCTGAAACAGTACTAAAGAACTAGATATTTAGTTTTTCTGATTTAAAGGGAATAGGAATATTTTAATAGGTGTTATTTCCAGAAAAATAATTAAAATGCATAATAATAAAAGCCCGAAAGGAAAATATCACACTCTGAATATTCTAATCTTAAAAGGTGTACTGGAAATGATGCTTTCCAGCCCTGCCTTCCTGCTTATGAGCAGTCAGCTGGAGCCTTAGTTGGAGATGACACCTATACTGCTGCATTTAAAAGCCAGTCTAATCCTCCATGAATTTATATTTTTGGCTTTCAAAACTTCCTGTGGCCATGAGTTTTACAATCTATGTGTTGTTCAAAAACGTACTTCCTTTTGTTAGGTTTGAGTCTGCTGTCTAATAATATTTTGTATGACCCATCGTGGATAAGTGTTTCCTCTGCAACTTCTGCCTGGCAAAACCTGATTTTATAGACCTCTATTATATTTCCCCTTACTCATTGCTTGAAAAGTCATCTTATTTAGTTTCTTTTCCCAAAAAAGTCATTCAATAATCTGATTTTCATTGCCCTTTTCTGTATGTTTTCTAGCTCTAGTCTATAATTTTTTGTAATAGTGGGACCAAAAATGCACATAAGATGCAAGAAATGAGTGTGCCATTGATTTCTACAGTGACATAATAATTTCTGTTCTGCTTTGCTCTTCATTCCTATTCTGACAATTCAGATAATGCTTTTTGCTCTTGTAACCACCACTAGGCACTGAACTGACATTTTCCAAGAGCATTCACAATGAGTATAAAATCTCTTTCCTGAGGCTTATTAGGTAATTTAGAGGCTCTTGAAGTATACATCCAGTTGAAACAGTTTTTCTCATATGTGCTGAATTTAGCAGCACCAAATTTAATCTTATATTTAACCACTTGGATGGTTGGTGTTGGGACATGTAGTTGCTACTTCTCACAATCCACTGAGGACTGAATTTGCCATCTCACTATCCATCTCAGTTTTCATTGCTCCATCTGTAAAACCTATCAATCTCTGTCTAATTAACCAGTGCAGTTAATTTTTTCATTAGCATGGCTTCTCTGAGGTCTTGGCATAAATTTCTTCGGGGATTCCTTTAATGTACCTTGCTTTATATTGTGACTTTTTCACCATTGTGTATGCCTAGTCTTTTGAGACAAGGATAGGAACCAGAAGACCTGTTTGAACATTTTTTTCTTTTAGTAATTTTTCTTTTTTCAGTTTTTTGTCTCATCCTTTTTTATTTTAAATCTTGATTGGCTTTTTTATGAGACAGTACCATGAAATACAAAATAATAATATAGATATGAAATCCATTAATTCATTATATGGTTAGAGCATTTAATAAAGAGGAAAATGAGTTAAAAAATGATAGACTGCTTGTCAGAAAACAACTAAAAGATGACACCAGGGTGTCTTCCATATACTTCTTGCAAACTACAATCAAGGTTGTAGAAGTGAAAACAGGCTGCAGCCTACCTCCTAGACATAACCTCCACTCACAGACAAAAAAATTCCTCAGAAGCTGTGTAACTGTACAGCTTGCATTTTCTTCATTCTTCACAAGAACAAGCAGCTTCTTGAATTACGACTTTGGATTTAAAATAAGAAATATATCAAAATTCTCTAAGAATACAATTTTTTGAGTCAAAAAAACTTCTTCCTGATGCTCTATGACTTACCTGAAACCTTCCATTCATATAAAATCAAAATTTACAGGAGCTGTTCAGAATTGAAATGTTCCTTGTTTGCAGTTTTTGCTTCTGTTCCCTCCTTGTCACCTCTGGAGAAATTTTGCAAACTTCTATCTCCTTGATTCTGGTGTAGATTATGGAGTGGGAGGTTTTGGTACTGCAAAAACAAAGTCATTGCTTGCCTACACTAGGCAATGAAAAGTACTGCAAGAAACACGACTATCATAAGTGATGATAGTGTTATCTGAAGCATTTGGATTTATATTTAATTTTAGTGACTGTACTGATTAAAAAACAAAGACTTCAATTCTAATTATATGTATGCATTCATTAGGTAAAATACTTTATTTACTACCACTGTTCTTTCCCTTCTGCAGTGACATTTCTGAATCAAACAATAGCTGTGAATTGTTGTGTCTGATATTTTTCTGGATGATCAAATTAAGAATAACCAAAGAAACCCTTGAAACCAATCTAATCTTACTTTATCTCTGTCTGTTCATACATGTTCCCATTCCTGTGGTTTTTTTGCTTCCTTTCTCAATTGTACTCCCTGCTACAATTTGACTAGAGGTAATTTTTTATGCCTATAACTAGCAAAAAGAAATTATCTGGAGTATTTCTAGGGAAAAAGTATGTAACATTACATCAAGGAAAGAGAGCAGTCTCATATGGAGATAAAGTAGATGCAAGTTTCATTCTGCTCCAAATGGCCCTCCTCAACAAATGCCATCTTCCAATGGGATTGAGATTTTACTTAGGATTGACTCTATTTCATCTTCCCTGTTCTGTACTGACTATTTTTCTCAATGTCGACGATAAAATGTTCAGAGAGTGTTTTCAAATGTTTCTGCACTGTGAATATCATGTTTTTAAGAGTGGAGATCTTTATCTCCCTGCTTAATTTGCTCCTGCATTTGAGTCCAATGTGCTCTTCTTTTTCCCTGTCTCTTTTTTCATGATTCCACACTTAGTGCTTTTCTTGCAGCTCCGGTTTCTGGATTATGTAGCAATAGGAAGATGTCATCTTTTGTATAAATAAAAACTAAAGAAAAATTTTTTGTCAGTCATACCTGGAAAGAAGAGATGGAAACATAACTCAGGTAAATCTTCAAACGTCGAAACTCACAGATATTTTTGAAAGTCATTGGGTTTTGGAAAAATAATTATAAAGCAAATTTCATAATTTTGAGAAGGATGAAAATACTGGAAGAGGTGCTTGGACCTGATTACAAAATAACTGTTACAACTCAACTGTCAACCATCAAGAATTTTCCTGTGTTTTACTTCCTTCCATAAAGGGACTTTAACTCCAAACCTACTTGTTTCTAAGCAAGTATGAGTACAGGGAAATTCTAAGCTTTAACCCATAATGTTATTACAAGATTCAAAATGTTAAGCTTCCTAATGAAGACAAAGGTTCTCACACTATTGTATGAGGCACTTTTTTTCTGTTTTATCCTTCAACTACAGAGCACAAAACTTTCTTTCTTAGAAGATAAGAAATACAAAGGACATTTTTCATCCGATCAAAAGGATTGAAATACTTTATACTGCCACTTCTATGTCTGTTGAAGTTTGTCTGTGGCACTGCAGAGTCTTTTATAGGGTGCTTTTACTTTAGTCTGAAGTGGGATAGCTTCCCAAAATGTCCTTGCAGTTTTCCATTTAAGAGATGTGTGGGATGAGTAGATTCTGTAGCTGCTAAAGCTATTTATTGTTTTCCTGGATGTGGATTATGTTTCTTTTGTTGCCTATAAGAAAGCAGTCATGGAAAGAGATAATATCATCATTTAATATTTATGAATGGAGGGTTTTCTTTGCTGGTGAAATCGATACTTGTCCCTAGAACAGTTTGTTTTACTTCTAAAATAGAACAATGCGCAGAATTGCCAGATAACTTTTCAGATTCCATAAATGAAAAATATCTGCTTATTAGCTCTTTTTTTTTTTTTAATCTAGCTTTTTGTATCTTGTTCTTGAGGCAGTTACAGAGTGTTTAAGAGAGGTTATTCAGTAAGTCTCTAGTTTTATCATATTCTCCTTGGTTGTGCAATTCATTTTGAGACCTATTCCATATTTCACTGAAGGTTATACATACAGATGTGGCTATGGATGTGTGCATCTCTGTGTGTGTTTATTTATGGAATTGTTAGTCTGCTGAGAATTGCCTGTGACGTAGACAGATTTATTTATCTGGTTATTTGGAGCATAGTTTCAAAATAATTGCCAGGTGAGATTGAAGTTTTATTGCTAGTCCTCTCTATTTCACAGCTTCGCTGAAGTGGTTTAATTATCAGCTATTAGAGGTGATAATTCATGCACCAAGTCTGAAGAGAGCTTTAAAAAAAACCCCAAATCCCTCAGTGTGCCATCAATTTTAGAGACAAGAGTTCTGCTTGCGATTTAAACCCCTTAAACTTGCTTTTGCCATAGTAAATAAGCCACGCTATAATGCTGCCTCTTTGGAATTTTTTTTTGGTCATTTTTTCCTTCAAGTTGTGCTCGTTGCCTGTTGTTTTGTCGAGGGACTGGTGTGCTGCGTGTCACCACAAATGGTGCTGCAGTGGAGACACAGTCATGCTGCTGCAGAGCCTGGTGGCTCACACCTACCACCCAGCCCTCAGGCCTCTGGGCAGGGCACGTTGCTGATGGAACCTGGCAAAGCAGAGGCCGTGTAGCACTAAGGCTTTACACAGGGAATGCCTACCGGTGCTTGTTGATGAACACGTACAAAGGCCTGATCCTTAAACTCTCCTTCAAAAATAAAGTACTTGAGCAAGGTGTTTAGCTGAAGCTGTTGGATATGGGGATAAAACAGGGGAAATGGCACCCTCATGGGAAGAGACTCATGAGGAATATACAAAAGATCAGAAATATAGCTGTACTTTGAAGAATTATTTTGAAATCGTGGTATCAATGTCTATGCATTCTTTGTGGAATTAAGTTGGTCTGATGCTTATGAACTTGAAAATAACGCCACAATCTTACTGATATTATTATCTGTGTCTGGTATGATGTGTTGACAACACCTAGCACACTGATAGAATAATATATGTAAATAATAACCTTTTTTTTTTTTTTGTCAAAAAAAGCAGAACATCTTTGCATTCAAGGCTCCTCAAACCAGGATGGCCCAGGTGCCTTGGTTTTCTTTTGTTTGTTTTATAAAGGCACATGTACACTGAAGCTGCACAGTGCACTTTCCTCCCTTGTATTCTTTCTCTGCTTTTCTCTATTTACAAAACAAAGAGAAAAATTGTTTTGAGAGGTAAGGAGGGGGGTGAGGGTCTTTGTAGATTATAGTTACTTCAATTAAAATGCTTTCTATGTTAAAATAATAATGCTTTGCATCAGAAAATGTCTTACCTGGAGAAAAGTTAGTACTTTTTCTTTGTTGTAAGTATTTTGATGTAACTTTATATAAGCATATAGAATAATCAAATAATCATTATAGTTAATATCTTAAAATTTTTAATTAATTCTAAATTAAATATATTGCATTCTAAGTTCTGTTAAAAAAAAAGCTGAATGGCCTAAATTTCCTAAATTACTTAGACAGCATTCCCTAAGTTGTGTGGAAATTTCAAATATGCAAAATATATGAACTGAAGTAAGAAGAGAGAAAGAATACTAAAACAAGATCAAGAAGTAGAAAGGCAGATATAGTTTACACTTACACAATGAAATATTTAGGATAAAGAGGATAGAATAAAAAAGATACATAAAAAGGAAAATATTTTAAAAGATCAGGAAAAGAAGCTGTATGTATTGCTAATATTAAAAAGCAAAGAAATTAAAATAAAGCCAGGAAGATCACACTACTTCAGTTTTAAATTTATTGATTTTACATGTTAAGAATTACCATTTTTTAAAAATCATACATATTTAAAAATCTCAATTCCCTCTTGGTTTTCTTTGCATTTTTTCCATCCTAAAATGAAATGACATCTCCCCTCTGAATCAAACTCTTCTTCTATTACATTTTAAACTATGGTTTAAAATAATTACCCCTATTTCTCAGCTTACAAAGCCATAATCAGTGGAACTGTTTGTTACCATTTATTTATATTTCTGACTAGCCTTTGAGAGAAAGAGACTGCACCAAATGCCCTAATGCTGCTTCGGTAACACCAATGACTCCATCATGCTGGAGTGGCAATTGAGAGAACTACCAACAGACCAAAGGAAACATCACAATTGACACATTTCTGTATTATTATTGAAGACAAGGAGGAAAATTATGCCCTTGACATTAAACATAAATTACATTCTGTTGGTTTTCTTCATATAGCAGCCAGTGGACTTGGCTAAAAACCCTGCCCATATTGGATGATACTGATTTGAGTGTGTTGTAAAGGGGTAGGGAAAAGGGAAGCAGAGGAAAAGAAAGGAATTTTTAGGGTGCTTCTATGGATAAAAATACAGTTTTATTGACTCTACCTCAGATGAGTATTCTGGGAGGATTTTTGGTTTAGCTTCTTACTGCAGCAGATGGGGCTCCCAGCTGCTTGTTTCTTTCCATCCTGACAATCTGGTTACATCAGTTTTCTAGCAGCTTGCACGTTGAAGGCTTTAATCACAAAGAAAGAGACTAGAAATAGCCTTTCTTTAGAAAACAGAACTGAAGATAGAAATCAATTTCCAGCTTTTCTTCCAATTGAGTCATTGGTAGTGATAATACCCACTACAGGCATAGGCTAACTTTGTTAATACAAAAGTGACCAAAGTATGCTGTAGGTGCCTTGCTTCTCATTAAGCATCTATAGTCCTTTTCTACAAATATTGGATGGCCATCAGTCCAAGAGCTTTCTCATCAGACTAGTACAAGGCAGCCTTTGTACCTTTAAGTTGCACCTTGCAAATTTTCTCAGTTTTATAAAATTTGAGGATTTTATTTATTTCCAAGTCAAAGTAATTGGACAATGTGAAGTGTACAGCTCAGTCGCTGAACCTTTTAACCCAGAAGCTGTAATGACAATTTATTTCATAGGAGCACTGATATTAAATTGCAACACTGATGGCTGTGGCTCCCTAAACAATTGTCTTGAGAAACTTTACTTTTGCTCTTAAATGAAGATCAATTTTTCCTAACCTAAAGTCTAGATGATATTGAATCAGGCAAAAGGACAACATGAATTATTGAAGGATTTTGAAGGGTGAAAGAAAAAGGGGACAATGAATAATTTTGAAAAGCTGCATACTCCCATTTAGAGCGTGTTCTCTGTCTGGAAAAGAAGAAACATAATAAGAAAAAAACCCACAAAACAACTGCAAGACTATTTTCATGAAGCTTTGTGGAGCAGAATCTCAAAGTATTATAGATGTGGTCTTGAACCCTTCTTCAGCTTCACATTTAAAATATAGTGAATAGTCTAAGAAGTGAAATCCATAAGGTTTTTTTAATGAATATTTTTCTGTAGGACCTTTGCAGAAATGAGAGGAACAAGGCATAAACGGCAGTAAAAGATTTGCAGAGAAGGCATGTATCTACTGAAACAAAGAAATCCCTGTCTCTTCCATTACCTTCTCTTTTCATGCTAAGTAGGACACTCAAACCAAATCTTTTAGAGTAACTACGAATTTTTAAGAAGTCTTTTTCCCCTCCATTTTCAAAATATTTAGTTGTGATAAAACATCTGAGATTTGCTTTTTGTAAAGTCCTGTGGATTCACTATCGTGAGTTAAATTGACAAATTCTGTTCCTTTTACATGGCAAAGGCTATATAGTGCTGTATCTTCTGAAAATATCAGGTGTTAGGTGCCTTAGAATGAGCACTCAAGGCTAGTGAAGATTTTGACCTTTATACCCCTGTGCTGCTGCTGCTGCACTGTGATTAGTTACCCAGTACTAAGCACTGTCTGGAATTGCAGGTGGAAAGGAGCAGTCCTCTCTCCAGAAAATGTTTGAATGGTGTGCAGTGTGGGGCTACATATTAAACAACTCTCCATCTCCGTAACACTCTGCTTCATCTTCTCTAAGAAGTGTATTGGGTTTTAACTGGATGAATGCTACTGCCATGAGTGCAGACTGAGAGCTAATTCCTGAGGGGGCTGTTGGTAGCCTCTTTAGAGCTGTAGTAAATAATGACTAAGTCCATGAATTACACAGTTAATGCACTGAGGCTTGTCTTCTCTATATGCCTTCTATTGCATTGTAGTTGCACTGCTGTTTACTACACTACTCTGCAGTTTCAAACATTGTTTAGGCAGCCTTTGACCATGAAGAATCTCATAAGAGTTCTGCTCCATTTGCTGCCCCCCAAAGTGTGGACTGTTGCCGAAAATTTGCCTGAACTGTTCCAACATCCTTTACTTTCTCAGCCTGAGAAAAAAATCTCATGGGAGCTGCTTTGCAGCAGAGCCAAGGTTGATTTTCTTGTGGTATTTCACCACTTCCAGTTCTAACCTGAAGCAGAAAACATGTTGGTACATGAAAATTTGAGGATGCTTTCGAAACACTTTCTCACTACCAAAAAGGTGCAGTCTGAGCTTGGATTAGATTCCAACTGCTCTGCTCATTTGTCCTAGTGAAAGATTTTTTTCTTCTGCTGGCATTATAAATCTCAGCAAAGGACAACACAGTCTACAAAAGCAGGGTATACATACCTATGGAGTGGGGATCACCTTACGTAAACTTATCAGTTGATTATCTTCTTCAGGCAAGTTGTCTGTGTTCCATCTGCAGCCAAAGGAGAGAGTGAAGCATTTCTAAAAGCTGATTCATCCCAACCTGAGTGTTTCATGCAGGTGAGTAAATTGCCCTCTGGATGTTCCTGTTGCTCACTTCTTCTCCCTGCACAAACTCTAGCAGGAACCTAGATAACCAGTTTAGACTAGACAATTTGTAGATGAACAAAGATAAGTGAGATGATTCCTATCCTCAGGTGTGTATCTGTGTGAGAGAAAAGGTATAGGTAATGGGAGAGATAAAACGTGGGCACAGTTAAAACACAGTGTGAGAGTTATCTTACAGTCTCTTTGCATGTGTTTGCGTGGTTACTCTCTGTTTTGACTTCCTGTATCCGTTCATGGTAAAGAAAGACAAAACAGTTTGAAAGGACAAATTGGATGAAATTTTGGTGAATGCCAAACCCCATCATTTTCATAAATACATTCCTGTTCTAGAAATCTAATATTAATATCTACTATTAATATTTTGTTCTTGAAACCTAGGAGACATTGCTTCCTCTGACTGATTAATAATTTTCTTTGAATTGTCCACATTTATTATTTATCAATGCTTCCCATTTAAAAACCCATTTTTCTCCTTCAGTTATGACAGAGCAAAGCTCAAAACCATTATGGTGAAGCCTGTCATCTTCAGCAGCTTTAATTGCTCAGTAGTGGCCTATATCAATGTGGCCCCGTGCAATGAAGTGTATATACACTGACAAAATGAAGCAGTACAAGCTGCTAATGCACCGTGTGGCCTGAGTAACAAGCAAGGTGTGGGGACACCACACCACTACAAATGACTCTTAGCGTCACCTCTTCACAGGCATACATTACCTGTGATGCCTGTTGTGACCATATTATTACCTTAAAGGTCCTGAAAATTAAACCTGTTTTTTCCCCCTTCACATTTTATAGGGCAGGTAATGGGAACTTCAAATGCTCACTTGTTGGGGTTTCTCATAATGTCCCTTGGCTTCATCCTTCTGTAAAGTCCATCAGCTCTCCTGGGGTTGCAAGAAGAGGCCAGTCTCAAAGGCCGCTTTCATGCAGACCTTGTTACCAATGTCAGAAAAAAAAGTAGTGCATCATCCTTGAACAAAAAAGAAGAATCTCACTTAAATTTAGTTGGTAAAACTTAGGCTTCTAGTCCCAGGCTGTCAGAGAAGCCAAACTTTCTAAAGTTTCAGTGCTGCACGGGTTCTCCAATAAGATTTGCTAAACTGAACCACAGGTAATTAGAATCTAAATTATCTCACTGTTTAATATTCAAGATCAAATGTTATTTTTTTCTTATGCTTAGATTTCCAGCTTTTGGGAAAAGTGATTATTGTTTGCTATGTCCAAAAGCAAGGATAACATAGCAAGCAAAGTAGAAAATCCTACAATAAAAAGTTGATACAGTAATTTAATTGGAAGACTTTTGGTTTGGTGAAGTATCATTATTTGCATGTTTGTTTCTAGTCACATAAACACTCGAAAACTCAAGAAAATATTCTTATTAGCCAGAATGAAGACTCCTTACATAAGATTGGTATTACTCTGTGAGGTTGTTACACTTACAGTTTTTAAGTGGTATATGTAAATCAGTTGCTGTGGTAACAGCAATGAACTTCATGGAGTTTGCTTTTTGTGTGGAATTCCCAAATAGAAAGCAAACTTCACAACAGGAAAATGGGAGTCTTGCACTTATTCACAATACTAAATTTGATGGTTTCACTGATCCCAGTGTCACTTGCCTTGGAGAGTCTTGATCTTTACCCAGGAAGTTGAAAATAAGTCCTCCCTCATATCAGCTGAAGGTAATTGTGGCTGCTCAGGTCTCAGCCATGACACGTCCTGTGTCTCATGCTGTAAATCACTAGCTGTGGTCCACATATATTTGGAGTTATTTCTGACTAATTAATGCTTTGAGCTAGAAGCATTCACAGCATTTAACTTTGTCACTCTCCTTTAAAATCTTCCTTCTCATTTTCCACCTCTGTGCCACACAAGAGTTTTGAAGAGTAGACTGCTGGTCTGCTGGAGATGCTTGTGAGGAACAAGGTCCCTGCCACTGCTTCTTCATATTCCTGTGGCTCTCTGCTTAAAGGCATGTACTTTTTCTCATCTTACATCTCATTTCTGATGAGATTTTGATGATCTTTACCATGTCCATCATGAAACATTATGAACTTCTGGTCTTCAGCTATAATTTTGAGGCAATCTGGATGTAAATAATAAATCTCTTTTATCTTTACAGAAAGACAATAATCTTATGGTGGTCTTTGTTCATCTTCATATCCGGCACTGCCTCATCCATCAAACTCTTACCTACAGTCATGTTTAAAACCAAAACCCACACAAAACCAATCATCAGTAAAACCCTCTCTGAGAAGTGGAATAACATAAGCCTCACAGAGCCACTGGAAAACAAGTCCATAGCTTTTGCCGAGTTTCATCTATACTTAGCATTTTTGCCATGACTAATCCATTCTCTCTCTCTAAATTTGCCATGGCAAAAGGACATGCCTGTATCTTTATACTTAGCACCAAAACCCCTTCACACATGCTATCAGAGAGCTGCTTGCTTTCAGCACCAGAAAGGTCATGCCAGAATGGTCAGAATAAAGAACAACCTGGGATAGAAGGAAGTGACACATTACTATGTAGAAATCACCCTTTTCATTTGTTGTGTATGAAATGACAATGTCCATGTGCATCACTCTCTAAAATAAGACCAAAGCGTAGGGAGAGATTTTAACTTCCTTCCCATAACAAAATTGCATTACACAGCTGTAATTCTTATCTTCTTCGACTCTTGCAGTTACTGTAGTTACATGCCCAAACACTCTGCAGTGGGATTCTTTTGCCCATTGCTTTGTTGGGTTTTCAGTCTCTTGAACAATTCTAGAAGAATAATATCACATCAGACTCCTTAAATTTGAACTGGCAAACAACAGTAGGAAGATAATATTTTACCTCTTACACATCCATGAAAGAAAATCAGAAAAATTATTAAATGTGGTTACTTGGCATTCCATCTGTTTTATTTTTTCAGAAAAATGAAAACCTTGACCCTAGACACTTCTGTAGTTGCTTGATTTCACATTTTCCCAGTTTTTGTGAGAGAAGGCAAAGTACAAATGAAGTACATTAGACTCTCTTCTTTGCTTGGGCCACTTCTGCTCAGAAGAAATGGAACAAAGAAGTTTTACTCCTAATACTTAGTAGAATACCCAAGCCAGACTTTCGCAATGTGTAGAAGTTCGGATTTTTTTAAAGACATTTCTCATTGTTAAACTTCTGTGATAATAATGATAGAATCAGCTCTGATAATTATGAAGTATGAGCTCAACTGCCTAGCTTGTACAGAAGAACAGAACAAGAGCACAGCCTAATGTTTCCTGTGCCTTGGAGATGCTGTCAGCCCCCACCAGGACTATGCGTCTTGGCTATAGCCCTCATGAAATGTATTGTGCTCCTCCATGATGAGCTCACCTTTCCCTACTGATTATAACTGCTTCTAGGGCCTGCAGTCATATTACATGTTGTGATAGCTTGGAAAACGTACAGCACCTCTAAAATGTGCTGTCACAGATGGTCCACTGGACCAGTCTCCTGCCCTGGCTCACAAGCAGAGGAGAAATGTATGTTTTCTACATTTTTCCTATAGCTGCTCAACAGAGGTTAGGACAGAGCCCCAGGCATGTTCTAAAGCTTCACTAATGTTTTCCATATCTGCAGAAATAGGGCCAAGTCTGAGTCCCTTTGCAGTCTATGGTGAAACTCATTTTGACTATTGAGACATATACTTGGCCAATGTTCCTTAGTTTGTGTTATTTTATCTGGTAGTCCCTTGTGCTTGAGAAATAAACCGTTAAGATTGGATTTATATATCCCCTAAGAAGGAATGAAAAGTAACTCAGAATACAGTGAAAGATGAGGAAAAAAAAACCCCAACCCCCAAAACACACTATCATGGCACTGACTACAAAGGAGAGAAATAGGGTAGCTGTGTTGCGCTCTGGGTCCCAGAGGAGCTGGTGAGGGAATGCAAGCATCGGGCTTGGCAGGGCTCTGCGTTGCTGCGAGGCAGGGTGGAGCATCCTGCACTGGGTCACACCGTGAGTGGGACAAACTTGTAACTTCTTCCTCCTTCAGAACATACCAAACCAATGAAAGCATGCATGGCCTTAAGCTTAACTGCCCATGGCAGTGAAATACTTTCTGAGACAACTTGCTCTGCTTTCTTCACTTTTATTTCCTTTCTTAATGGTAAGTATCATCTTAATAAAAAATGATTACTTTTATTTAGAATACATAATATGCACTTTTATAAGTCTCAAGCAGATGAGAGAATTGATAAGGTCGAACTTAACCGGTCTGCTGCTGTAAGATACTGGGATCATACTTGTGTGCAAGAGCAGCAAAGCCGAGAATATGCTGTGGGACAGAGAGCTGGTGACTCGGGAGGTGGGACTTTGAGGCTGTCAGTATCCACCTCCCTCTTGGCTGCTATGAAAGCTACAAAGTGTGGTTAGTTTATTTTCCATAAAGGAACCTGTGTTCCTTCAGATCTCAATTAAAGTATTGTGAATTGGGATCAGGAACATGGGCGTTTTTTTGTGGTTTGGTTTTGGTTTTTCGTTTCCATAAATTTATCTTCTGTTTGAAGCTGTATGAGCTCACTCAGTGCAAATCCCATTCTAAGAGGTGGTTACCAGGAATACAGTAGAGAATGTCTGTTACTCCTAGAATTGATTTATCACCTTCATTTGCCCAAGGAGTCAATCCTATCACCCAAATCAATGATGATGATGCTGCAGAGGAAATGAGGAAAATATTTTTTAGGGTTTTTAATATGTGATCAAGCTATCATAAGCTTCAAGATGATTGGTTCCTCCAAAGGCAATTTTTTGAGCTTAACTTGTGAACCTAGGCACTCTATTCTGGCTCAGAGAGTGAAGTCTGCCCAATGTGTAAGGGCTTCTTTTGGCAGGAGGTATCCCCAGGGACACCTGGGAAGGTGTCTGAGGATGCTAGTTCTGTGGCCATCAGCCCATGGAGCACTGCCTGACCCTGAGATGCAGCTAAGGGTTTCACTAAGTTTCTATCACCATTACCTGCCAGACTGTCTGAGTACTTCAGTTAGATCTATGTAGGCTGAAACGCATGTGAGACTTTTTTTCCTTTCTTTAAGTGTGCATGTTATTTTGTGTTCCTGTTAGAGAAGGCAGATGGAAAGATTTACACCTTGGACTTGAAGATGAATGTGTTGACATTTACTGTAGACCTTGGAGACTTTATGTGTCTTGACTGTCTCAGACTAAGCTTCAAGGAAGTTCTTGCCCAGACAATCTTTTCCTTGTCAGAGAAAGTTCTGCTCCATTAGGAGAACAGAGCTGTTGTCAGACTTTCTCTCTGAAATTTGTACCAAGCAAGCATCACAAATGAAGTCACTATGCTCAGTATCAACCCCTGCATATTCCATTTAATTGAATGATAGAAACATAGATTGTTTTGGGTTGGAAGGAACCTTAAAGATCATTTAATTTCAGTGCCCTGCCACTGGCAGGGATACCTTCCATTGGATCAGGTTGCTCAAAACTCCATCCAATCCTGCCTAGAACACTTTCAGTATGGACTACCAAAACATCTCAGTTCCAGTGTCTTATCTCCCTCACAAAGAAGAATTTCTTCTCAATATCTAGTGTAAACCTACCCTCTTTCAGTTAAAAGCCATTCCTTCTCATCCTATCACTACATACTCTCATATGAAGTCCCTACCCAGCTGTATTTTTTGCTCCATTTAAGTACTGGAAGATGCTTTAATCTATAGGATCCTTCTCTTCTCCAGGCTGAACAACCCTATTTCTTTCAGCCAGTCTTCATTGGAGAGGTGTTCCTGTGATCATCTTCATGGCCTTCTGCTGAATTCATTCCAATAGGTCAATGTACTTCCTGTACTGAGGATCCCAGAGCTAGATGCAGCACTCCAGATGAGGTCTCACCACAGCGGAGTAGAAGGGCAAAATCATCTCCCTTGACCTGATGGTCACTCTCCTTTGATGCAGACCAGGATGTGGTTGGCTTTCTGGGCTGTGAGCACAAATTACTGGATTATGTCCAGCCTCTCATCCACATGTATACTTCTACTACTACTACTAATACTGCTGCTGCTGCTCCCTTCCTCCCTCAACAAATCTTTCTCCTCAGAGCTGCTCTCAACCTATTCTCCTCCTAGCCTGTATTTGTGCTTGGGATTTCCCCTATCCGGGTGCAGCACATTGCACTTGGCTTTTTTGAGCTTTGTGAAGTTCACATGGGGCTACCCATTGGGAGTTTGTTAATGAGGATTCTCTCTCTTCTCTCTGCTGCTCTGCTGCATGCCAGTGATGTCATCTTAACTGTGGTTAATATTTGTCTGAAACCAGCAGATTTCCTTACACCAGATACCTCTGTTATCAGTTGAAAGGAGGCAGTATCTATTGTGTAGACTGTATCTATTGTATAGACTGTATCTATTGTGGAGATTTTCCTACCAGTTACAGCTGTGATTTTATTTTGCAATATGTGTCTCTCTAAACAAGCAGAGAGATCAATTCTCATATGCGAAAAGATTTACTACCTGCAATGTTGTATTGAAGTAGTAATATTTTGTGACCACTCTAGAAGTGAATGTTTTACTTCATATTTTTAAAGACTCTGAAAAAGCCAGAAATCATGGCAATAAAATAAAGCTGTTTGTTGGTCAGAACAGAATATTACTAACAAAATATATCATGGATAAGGGAATAATTCAGCCACTGTACATACAAAACGTGCCTATGTCAAGGGCAGGACTAAGGTGAAGTTTGGG
>WEIV01009775.1:10670-45783 GCA_013390005.1 Calyptomena viridis
TCCGCTCCCCTGCGCGCCGCGTGCGGGAGAAGATGCCGAAGAAGAAGCCCGGGCCGATCCAGCTCAACCCCGCTCCGGATGGATCCGCCGTGAACGGCACCAGCTCCGCGGAGTGAGTGCGGCGGGGGGTGCGGGCCGAGCGCTGTCCGGGGGGGGCGGTGCTCCCGAGCCCGTCCCGCCCTGCCCGGCCCGGCTGCCGGGAACACGGGAATTCTCCATCCCCGGGGCTGCGGGGGACCCCCCGCGCCGGACCTCCTCAGAGGGTCCTCGGCGGAGCGAGGGGATGGTGCTTGCGGCAGTAAACAAACTTCTGTCAGACACGCGAGGTGGTAAAAAAGTCTGCCGAAAAAATAGAGGGAAACTTGTATAACTCTCTTCTAGTCCGTAATGGTGTTTGCTGGGTTCTTAGCTTATATAATTACCTAGTAAGTGCCAAATTACACGTTTCTAGCAGCATATTTCATAAACGCGTGTGTGGGAGAAATTGCATGGAAAACTACAGATTGGTAGAGAAGATGTTTTGTTTTGTTTTCCCTCTGTCTATGGCTTCAAACCAAACAATCGGTACTTTCACTAAGTCTGATTTTCGGTGATTATTAACGCGTTGTGCTGGGTAAGACAGGGAGCGTGTGGGGGGGAAAAGCTTCTCATCCTTCCCTGGTGCGATATAAACGTGACACTGGAAACGTGGGGAGGTCTGAGCTCATCATGGGGACACTTGTGGGGCGAAAATACCGAATTCCGGATTGTTACATGTTGCCTGTGGGGGTCTCAGTCGTGCAGATACAGCACCAGTACCCCAAGTGAATAAGTGTTACGCGAGGTTTTAATTTGAGGTCAGCAGGTCAGCGTTCACACCTTGTTTTTCAGACTAAGGTGTTGGGCTGGCTCTTTGCTGAGCCGTGAAACAAAGCTGCATCTCGCAGGAGCAGATTCCTGGCCCTGTATGGTCAGTTCGGTCTCCTCTGGGATATGTAAACTGAGCTCCGATGTGCTGAGGTACCACCCTGTCGGAGGGATGGGAGGCAGGATTGCAGGGAGTCTTGGGCTTTCAAGCGCCCTGCCTGTGTCATTGCCACATCTTCAGGCAGGCTCGGATCTCATTTAACCACCCAAACACCTAAAGAAAACAACCCCACCAAAACCAACCCAACCACAAAAGAAATGTAACCCCCAAAATGAGCCGACACCTCACGAAAAAAAATTCAGCATTTACCAGCTCCAGCTGTGATGTTTCTAGCAAACTCTTCTGACGATTAACTGAGAGAGGTTTAAAAACTCTTCTTTGGCACGAGTTACTATTTGTATCTAAGCATTATGGTTTGAATATTGTACAGCTTTTGTTCTGGATTGACAGGGGGAAATACTGATTTTTTTTATATTGCCTGTGTAACACTTTCCAGTTGATTTTCTCCAGGCAGTTGGGGATACATTGGTTTAGTCCTCAGGGATCCCTTTGCATATTAGTCTTGTTCTATAGAATAAACCTGATACATAAATCACTTGCTGATTGTAGCACCTGAGGTTAATCACCTAGCTTGCAATATATTACATGTCTTATCTCTTCCCTCAAGGAGCATCATTAATTTTACATTGCTTTTACATGTCTGATACTCATTTACCTGTTGGAAACCTTTGGAGGCTCCTGGGAATGTTGGATGTTGTTTGCACTGATGAGATGTCTGCTCCACTTTGTGCTCTGTGTGTTGATTTGGCTGCTCTGTGTGTGTCTCCCAGACTTCTTTGTCATACAGAAGATCTTACACCAGCTTTTGCCAGGCTTAGAGATGTCCAGTGTTTTTAAAAGAAGTAGCTTAGTGAAAGTAAATTCAGCAACAGGTTGTCCTATGAACAGCCAGGATTAATTATTCATGGAAATATCCCCTCATCCTGCTAATATTAAACCCTTATTGTGAAAGATTTCAAATAGCAAAGAATAGTTGCATCAGAATTTGGAAATGTTTTTTGGAATTAAGCTTTGTTTTCCATTTCCTTCATGTGTAAGGTTGTTTATTTCCCCCCCTCTCCTGCCCTGTGCTCTCCCCCTTTGGTCAGAATTCCAGTGTGAGGTGTTTGTCAGCCTGTTGTGCCTCACATTCCGAGTCTGCCGTGCATCCCTGCACTTCCATATTAACACTTGTGCCTGCTCCATGGAATCCTGGCTATGTGACCCTCACACACAAACCTGTCCTCTTGGAAACGCTTCCCTGCTCCTCGCAGGGGGGAGGGAATGGGAAGAGCTCGGATGACTCGCTGAGGAAGAGGAAGATTCCGAGCGAGGCGCTGAGATTCCTGCCTGTGGGTGCTCCGAGGACCCGAACATCCCGAGGGCAGGAAGTTATTTAGGCCCAAAGGCAATGTTGGCACAAACCCAGAGGGATGTGCCTCTGCCACGGGTGGTGCTGTGCTGGAACCCAGACACTTTGTGCCTGGCAGAGGGGGAAGGCTCTGTAACTTGTTAATGTACATTATTAATGCTGTTAGCAGTGGGTGCAGCTGATACTGTGACTTCCTGGCAGAAAGGAAGGGGAAAGGGAGGAAATGAAAGAAGGGGTTGGATGATTCAGGATGTCCTGCTTTCCATTTGTGTCCTGTCCTCTGCCTCAGCCTTATTTGGTGATGGGACTCATTGACTGGAGTAAGGAAAAGCTTGCAGGGGGATGTGTAGGGCTGGACCAAGTCTGGGTCTCACGTGCATGGCTCTTACCTTTTTGTCTTTCTTTTTCTCCTTTTTATCCCTTTTTCCCCCCCTCCTTTCCTGCCAAGGTAGTATAAAGGGGAATTAGGGCAGTTCCAGTTTAAATATACACATATCTAATATTTCAATGAAAATTTCACAATGTTTTTCTCTTGACAGCAGATTTTATTTGTAGCAATTACTTAAATTATTCATAGAGGATGTTGTGGTTTTCTGTGGGGACCTTCCAAATCCCTGGCTTTACCCTGTTGGACAATAGAGGCAACTTAATAAAAGGTTTTCCTGTGCCCTGAGCTTCACTTCTGGTTTTGACATTTCTGCACCAGAAGGGCTCAGCTTTGCTGCTGCTTCCAGCTCTGTTTTCAGCTCCTCACCCTGAAACCAAGATGACACTGCCCAGCTGCAGGTTTGATTTGGTTCTGGGATTTTTGCAGCTGCACAGTTAAAATTGTGCAGAGATTCTGTCGAGGAGATGAGGGGGAAAAAAACCCAACCCTAAAGAAAATTAATAGGATATTAATTAAATTAATAATCTTTTGGCTGAACATGCTGGGATGGTTTAGTGTCTCAACAGCCAGAAGAAGCCAGAACAATCTCTGCTTTATGTTCCTTTCAAACTTGTGGCTCCCTGTTGCTTTGAATATCTGACAGTTGTTCCCCCATTTCTGTTTCTCTAAATCCAAACCAGCCCCAGAACATGAAGTAGAAACTCTGGAAAGAGGCAGGTTTTGAGATGATGCCACTTTCTGTATTACAGGGAGCTTTTTGTCCACAAAAAAAAAGGTACTTATGGCATTCTTTAATTGCAGCTTTAAGGAAAAGGAAGGCAGAGAGAAGGGTCCTATTTACAAGACATTTAATCTGATATAAAATGCCAGAGAAGATAAGGTACAACTGGTTTTTGTGCTTGCTGTATGGAGGCCACTAAGTGCCAGATAAGGGCATCTTAAACAGGATTTTATATCTTAAATAAGAGTTTATATCTTAAAATATCTTATATATTAAATCAGATTTTTATATATTAAATAAGACTTTATATTGTCTTAAATCACATTTCATATTAAGGTATGTATTTTAGATGTTGTTTTTATTTCTTTTCCCCTAGGTGAAAACATAACATTAAGTAGCCACATAACTGTTCCGTTAAGTGGCAGAAGAGAATTTGGGTACTTTATTGTTCCCAACTTTGCTTTCTTCTTCTTTCAACGTGTTAATTCTCATACTGGCTCATCACTAAATACCTAAACACCTGATGTTATTCATACATTGTGGGCATGACAGATTCTTACTGATTTTTAACTGCTTTGACTATTAAAAATTGATGTTTAATGACATCCAAATATACTTGATTTTATGGGATCCAAATTTACTTGTTTTTTTTTTGATTCAAAACAAATATCTAAACATGTTGAAGTTTCTTAAAGTGCTTTTGACTGAGATGGTACAAAATGCAAGAATTACAGCCCTGTAATATATTTTTTAAAAAATGCAATACTTTTTATTTGATTCATCCAAACCTATTGTGTTTAAGTTACACTGAGTAATGAGTTCTGGAGGGTTGCACTGATTTCAGCAGAGTGCATTAAAATTTAAATATGCCCATGTCCAGAAGTACATATACAAAAAAAATCGATTAAACATGTGCCTTGAGATCCTAATTTGTGTTTAATGAAAGAGAATGTCTTGGCAAATAATGCAGCCTGTATTTACAGCCTGTTTTAAAAGTAATTACGTGAAGAAGTGAAATAAATAGTTAATACAACATATTTTGGTGTAGAACACAACCATCCAATGAACCACCAAATAAGCATTATAATTATTTTTTTAGTTCATTTGTCATTGTGGAAGAAATCACTTCTGAATTAATGCTTGTCACTGCTTGGGACTTTTAATTACAGAAGAGCTGCTTTGTGATGGGTTTTCCTGTTACCTTTTCAGTTCCATTTGGATTTGTCTACAAACCAGCTGCTCTAACCCTTGGCTTTTTACCCTGAGTAAATCAAGGCAACTTCCTCAGCTCAGGTGTTACAACTTAAACCTTCCAGAAGTGCCTGGGATTTGATTAAAACCAAAAATGGGAACCATTTTTTTGAAAAAATAATTGAGTGCCACTGACTTTTAAGTTGTTGTTTGTTGACGTGGCAAAGGTGGTGGGATTGAAATGTCTTTTTTTAATCTGGTTTTCATTCCAAAATACAAACTGTGGATGTGTTTTAGCAACAAGTGGTGTCTCCCAAATCAAGCCTGAGCTGTGATCTCTGCAAATGAAATGAGGCAGAGCAAGTACAGTGGGAGTTTGTGTTTAATCAGATAAAAATATAAGCACAAAAACTAGAAAACAGAATTTGCATCTTCTCTGAATATGCTGTGAAGACTGGGCTCTTTGAGAGGAATTTCAGGTGCTGTCTATAGGTCTTTACCACCTCAGGGACTGTATTTTTTTTTCAAAAAGAGAGAGAATCCAAAGCTAACTGTGGTCGTCAAGCACAATGTGTTTTTTCAGGGTTCTTGCTTTTTAAAGCCTTAATTATCATAAATCTGTGCCTTAGAAGTGTTCAAGCCAGAGAGTAATTCTGTAAAAATGTGTGACTGCAAATTCCAGTCATAGCTGAACTATTAATTTGTCAGCTTTCCCTTGTTGTTGCTGTTTATTCTGGTTAAATTGCATTTAAAGAAGCCCCTGAATGGGTGGTGCCACTGAGTGCCTGTGTTTGGTGGGCAAAGGAGAGTTTGGGCATTATGCAAAACTGGTTTAAACTTCACTTTACATCACAGTTTGCAAAATAGTTATTTACTTACTGGGCATCCTGTAATTTTAATGTTTTTCAATCTCTTTCTCAGGGGAGCTTCACTTTGGGTTTTTTAGGAGCAGAAAGGCAGGTCGTGGCCCATCAGCTGGGGGGGTTGATGGTCCTGGAGTTTCCACTGTGGGCTCTTTCCCAGTGCATCTTCCTCCAAGAGGATTTGTTCTCCATGGAGTAGTTTGGGTTTTTCCCCCAATTTTCTAAGATTAAATGAAATGAAAGGAGGATTTTCAGAGTTGTTAATTTTAGTGTTTGCTGGTTCACTTCTGCTTTGCTCGAAGGAGTGTTTTTGATTTTCCCCAGTGGAATTCCTTGGACTTCAGGGGAGCTTTGTGCCTGTGTGCAGTGGTCTGGAAGATTAGACCCTGGAATTTTATGGCCTGGCTGGATTGCAGTTGCATTCAACATGCCCACAGAATTCCTGCAAGCTTGTAAATATTAAAAAAAAATAAATTAGAAACTTTTTTTTAATCCCCTGCTAATGAAGGATTAACCAAGCTTTCAAATCCACGTGACATGAGAGAATGCATGTGAGATTAAAATATACCCTTCTAATTCTCTTTTAATGTGCATGAGCCTGGCAGAGACCTTCTCTGAATTAGAAACAGCATTTCAATGTCACTGGAGTAAACTTAATAGAACACATGATCTCTTATAATAAAATAATGAAAAGTAAGAGCCTGCAGCACTTCCATTATTTCTGGGTGCATGAAAAAAACTACAAGTGTACACCACTGGTACAGCAATTAATGCAGGTGGCAAATTGACCTGTGCTGCTGGAGGCAGGTTTTAGTTGGCAATTATGGATGTAGGAAAGATTTTAAGGCATTTAATAGTGTCTTGTTATGTTCTTACTGTCATATTTAAGCATAATGCTGGTAATGGAGGAATAATTTAGTTATTGCGATGTGAGGTTGTTTTTAAAAATCGTATGAAAACTAATATATAAATATAATAATATAAAATAATACTAGAAATATAAAATAATATATAAAGTATTACATAATAATATACTATAGAAATAAATGTTGGTGAGGAAAGTGCAGCTGTAATCCTGGATCCAGCTGCTTTTCTTGTCCTTTAAGCTGGTTCTGCAGATGGTCACAGAGGTGTGATTTCACAATGAGGTTGTGCAAGATCCTGCTCTTTCTGCAGAAGTCTCTCCCCTCCTCGCTGTCCCTGTGTCTTCCTGGTGCTGCTTTTCTGGCTCCAACTCTCCCCTGAGTCAGAAGGGGATGGTTGTGACTAAAGAGCTTCTAAAGAAGCCCAGCTGAGTTTTTGGAGATGTCTCTTGTGCTTGTGTCAGACTTGGTGAACACACAGCCAGGGAAATAATCCTGCTGCAGGTTGTCAGTGGCTGGAGTTAATTTTTCAGTGGGTTACTTGGGAATGAGCAGCTCAGGGCAGGACAAGGCAGAGGAGCCCAGGCCTTTGCAGGAGGAGGTGACTGTAACTGAGGGCCTGAGAGACACCACTGAGAGATGTGGAAATTCAGTAATTACAACAATTTCTGAGTAGCACAGCTTTTAATTGAATGGTCTCAAGAGGAACAAATTACCTGCGAGACCTTCCAGTGTTATCTATAGCCAAAAAATGGGTTTACCTTGTCCCTTTCAGCCCCAATGTGTAGTTGAATTATTTATTGGTATAACAACAGAGCTGCTGTTGTTAATCTGGCAAAAGGGTCTTTGCTTTAGCACTACTTTTAAAAAACAAACCTGAAAATTGTGGGGAATTTCCATGAGACAGGAAATACACCAATCAGTTATTAGAGGGGGTTTTGACCAAATAATTCAATGTGTACAGGAGAGGAATTCTGAAATTATCACACAGAAAATTCCTTCCTCAGGTAAACCTTTCAATTGTACCTTTAAGTAGGATGTTCCCTTTCAGTTATTTAGTTCTAAATTTTCCATTAAAAAGCTCCTCCCCTTTTTGCCTGTGTTACCCTTTTTACAGCTGCATTTGTTCTCCCACCATTGCCCTGGGGGTTGACTGGGCTCTATAAAATGAGCACATTCCACTGCCAAAACACAAAAGTGCCTCTTGGAGGAAGCAGTGTTTGCTGGCAGCATCATTTTCCAGGTGGCTGAATTTTGGGGAATCGGGTTTTTTATTCCTAAGACATCTTAATTTTTTTTAATTATTTTTTTGAGGAAGCAATGGATTTATTTTCCCGAGCTAGAAAAATAAAACGTGTTGCTAGAAATTAGTAATCAGACGGTTCCTGCTTTGCTCTGTGTTCAATATTACTCAGACAAAATCCTGATTACAGTTTGGAACAAATGGACAAAGCTTTCTGCCAGTTGGTGCCCATGGGGCTGCACAACTGGGAAAGGCTAATTCAGGGCTCAGGATCTCTTGGCACACCTCTGTTGAGGAGCCCTTGTCATCCTGAGTCTTGTCTGAGCAAAAGGAAAGTGGATTCCAGCAGAATTGTCCCTGCTGGGGAGCTGCTCTCCCACCTGGATTCAGTGTCCCCCAGGAATCCAGAGCAGGAAATATCGAGTGGTGTCCGTGCCTGCAACAGATGCCAAAGGAGGGAGGATGGAAGGAGATACTTTGCATCCTGAGAACTGGGATGGAGATATTCCAGCAGTGTGGGATTCTTTGGATGAACCAGTGTCTTCTTAAAAATCTGCTTTATGGCTTTTTTAAAACAAAGCCTCGGAACTTCCTGGCAACTCTTCTTTCTTTCTTGCAGTGCTTTGGACAACTCAGCATTGTTCTGTGCTTTTCCAGAACTTCTTTCAGTGTGGTGGGAAGATGAGTCAGCAGATTGCAGAATACATTATTTTGGGAAAAAATGTTCTGTGTGGATATAGATGTGTGTCTTTATATGTGAATATTTCTATGTTTATTGATACAGTCTATTTATATATTAAGTAAAAGGTATTAATTTCTTCCACTAAATGGCTGACAAATGTTCTGTTACACAATCCACCCTTTTAAAACACAGGCAAGGATCTAAACCATCCATCCCTGGCTTCCTCAGAATCCCAGTTAGGGTTTTTTCTGGGAGTTTCCTTTCCCAGTCCCTGCTGTGGTGACTGTGGCTCTGGATGGAGTTTGTGCTCCGAGCACAGAGGAGTCTCAATTCTAATCCTGGCCTTGTAAACTGATGCTGTAACTTCATCCTTTATTATTGTAGTGTCTCTCAAAGGCTGGGTAACTACCTCATGAGACAGTGGGGAAGATACTGTTACCTTTACTACTGCTTGTAGTTTTCCTTCGTTTTTGTCAGTAAATGTAACTCGTAGATCAGGGACACAAAAGTGCAGGACTTGGGTAAATAAGTGTCAGCCATTGATGAGAATTTATAATTTGTATCCTCTGAGTTGTGCTTTAAATACCTGATCAATAAGTTTATTTTTCTGTCCATGAGAAAATCTCAATTACCCCGTGGTTCCTTTATCCTGGTGATGTGTAGTGTTGGCTGGGAAAAAATCAGTGATGGATGCACAGATATATATGGAAGTGAGATGGAAAACTTGGATTTCTGGTTCTGGAGACTTGAATTTCTTAACTTGAGATGACAAAGTTGATTTGTGGCAAACTTTGAATGCAGTTCTACAGCAAGTCCTGAGGAAGCCTTTTAACTCAGACACCCCAACCCCCCCTGGCTGCTGGCAGCTCCTGCTGCCACCCGGGATAAAGGGCTGTAATTGCAGGGGATGGCTGGGAACAGCTGCACAAAGTGGTGGGAAGAGGCACCCAGGGCATGACTGATACTTGTGCCACTGCTGGCATGGGGGACTCCACTCTCTGGTGAGCTCTGTCTTCAATTCACGTGTGTTATTTGGCATGTGCTGCCTTTAGCTAAGGAAAAATAGGCTGGAATATTTAATGGGATAGTGGGGAGGCCTAAGAAAAAGAAGGGAAGGCTTAAAGCAAAGGTTTCTCCCCCACAGCTCAGCCCAGAAGGAGGTTTAGAAGCTGAGATGTGGTTGGAGACTCAACAGGAGACTTGAAGTCATGTGCCATGTTTTCTTCTTTAAAATAGGTGCCTTTCAACTTCAGAAAAATGAGGATTTACACTGAATTAGGCCAGCAGGATACTCTTTTGGGCAGTGCAGTGCTTTTCTAATAGTTTTGTTTTGCATGTCTTTTACTAAGAAATAGATTTTAATCGAGTGTCTGACTCTTTGTGGGTAATTTCTCTCCTGCCAGTATTTAACCTCACACTATGCCCTGCTGTGTCACTGCAGTTTGGAAGTGAATGGTGTGTTAGATATTAGGGAAAAATTCTTCCCTGGGAGGGTGGGGAGGCCCTGGCACAGGTTTTCCAGAGAAGCTGTGGCTGCCCCATCCCTGGAAGGAGGTTGGAGCAACCTGGAATAGTGGAAGATGTCCCTGCCCATGGCAGGGGGGGAACAATTTGGACTTTAAGATCCTTTACAACCCAAACCAGTCTGAGATTCTATGATTTTCAGATGTTAAAATTCTAGGAATGAGCAGGTTTTCTTGGCAATCATCTATCCCACCTAAGTGCTGGGGTAATTTAGAAGAATTGCCTCTAACATGTTGCAAGGATTGAAAATAAGCAGGAGTTGAAAAAGAGTGTATTTTTCCAAAATAGACTCCTTTGCATTTACAGGGAATTTGGATCTTTGATTTGTTCTAACTACAAGTTTTATGAGGCTGCCCTGGAGTTATCCCAGACAGACACCTGTGCACTAAGCTGGGAGACTTCTGGAATTACATTTCTCTTCCATGTTATTCTGTGAACTGTTCCTTGTTAAAGGAAAAGTTTAATAAGAATTTGTCTTATTGCCCGGGTTTGGCACAGTCACACAACATAGTAGTCTGTGTTCTCAAAACCACAGAATGTCTTCATGTTCCTAATACTTAATTTCAGCTCCCTGATTGAGGTTGTTCATGGAAATTATGTAGTGAACTGCCTACTTTCTTCTCTAAATTGACAGTTGTGTGGGCCTGGGGAAAGCATTACTGTCACTGTTCTGGAAAACAACCCCCAAACCTGTATCCTCATGCGACAGGAGGGCTGAAAGTGAAAGTACTTCTTGATGCTTTCACTCAATGCTAATTGTTCAGCTTGCAAAACTGATAGTAATGGCTTTGAACAGATATCTGACAAATTACTGGTAAAAGCTGTCAGACTTTTTTTCCCCCCCTTGCCACATTTTTTTCTCCTCTCTCTGAAGTAGACTTTGAAGTTGAGTAACAGCTTTAATGTAGCCTTTAGGGTTGAGTGTGTTATTAACTTATCAGTAATGTGAATGAAAAAAACCTCCCAACATTTCAGGGATTTGGAGAATTAGTATGAATTAAGGATTTATTTTCTGGTTTTTGTTCTGCCATTATGTACCAGCAGATTAAAGGCAGCATTTCTCTTCTCATTCCTGGGTCCAAGAGAGCAAGTGTGCTCTGCAGTGTTGATGCAGCTCTTCCAGGAGTGCTTTCCTCAGAGCTGAGGATGCTCTCCCCAAAATCAGGAGCTGAGAAATCTCCTTTTCCTTGTGCCCATCTTTGTGTACAGCCTGAGAGCTCTCTGCAGTGTTATTCCTCCTGCCCAACCTGCAGGAAATCCAGGTTTGCTCTGTATCCCCCTGCACTGTGTGTGATGGGCACAGCTTTGCAGTGGTTATAAATTGTGGGAGTTTGGATGTTTCAAAAGGAAATCTGAAAAAATCTACAGTCAAACCTTAAAGGAACATTATGATGGGCTCAAAAAGTGACCTGTGAAGGGATGGTGTGTGTGACCTGTCTTGTCCATTCAGGAGTGTGTGGATAAGGCCCTGGGAAGCAGCAGGTGGGATGTTGAGTCCAGGAGTGACTCGGTGTTGCTGGGAATTTCCTGCCTCTTGTTGCCAGCCAGGATTGTTCTTCCTCAGCATCCCCTGTCAGAAGGTGCTGGGGGCAGGTGACACAATTTCAGGGTCCCAGAGGAGTTTCCCTCCAGGTGAGGTGGCACAGGGTCTGCAGAGCTCCCTGGATCCCACAGGGATCCCTTGGGAAACCCTTCTCACCTCCAGCTGGTGCAGAAGGGCTGGGTGTGGGTTCCCCAGGGTGTGGCATGGACAGGGATGGAGGTGAGGTTTCCCTGCACACACAGCAGGTATTTGGGAAGGTGGGGTGTGGCTCAGCTCTGCTCTACACTCAGAGGTCACCGAGGTGTGGTGTGACCTGGGGGACATGGCACTGCAAGGAAGTGACGGTGACTCAGGAGGAAGGATCCTCCCTGGTCAAGTGTGGGTGGAGGTCACTCCTCCTCTGGGGCACCTGCAACCTGGTGCTGCCCTTGGGAGGAGGGAGAGAAACAACCAGCTCCCCCAGAAACTTGTCCTGAGTTTGTATCATTTTTTACTTTTGTTTTTTAGCTTTGTAATTTAGTCAGGCAGAGAGAGAGCTTACAATAATTGTGTCTGAAGACACTGCACTGTCTGCAGAGGTGTTTTCTGCTGGCTGCAGAGCATATTTATCCATTTCTGCCAGCTGAGTGAGAACATATTTACTCATGGTGTTCTGTGAGATTACACTGTGTCTTTAAGGAGAGGAGAAAACAGCCCTGACCTCCCTGTGGCTCCACTGCTCTGCTCACCCTGGGAAAGCTGGATTCCATCCCTAGTGCAGCATGTTTGGGGTGTGCTTGGCTTCCAGACTGGTAGCAAGAAATGAAATGATAACCTCTTGCTTTGGAGCAGCTTGGCAGTGGCTGGTTTGCTGATTGCCTGCTCTGATGGGTCTGTGGCAGTGACAAACACCCCTCCAGGGCTGCAGCAGGTCGTGGGGATGAATTTTAATAGGAGTCGTTGTCTCTGAATAAAAGTTTTATATAAGATTAAGTAACTCCTAGTGCTCCTTCTGGAGGCAGACACCAGCACAGGGGTGTGCTGCTACTTTTAGCTGCCAGATATTCCTGAATATTTTCATGGTATCCTAGTGATGAATTTCTTAAGTATTCCCTCTTGTGTGTTTTGTGTGTGCTTTAATTCAATTTGTGAAACTCAGTGTGTGATAACTTACTTATCCACCTGTTTTCTCTGCAACTTGGGGTGTTTTTATGTGGGAAGGGTGCAGGTAACAGTCCTAGTGACCTGTCAGAGGAGTGTTCTTACAGTAGTTTGAGTTAAAAACTGGAGCTACTGAGGTCCTGCCTTCTGGGAATCCTCAGAGAATATTACCACCACCAATTTTGATGACAAAAATACTCTTTTTAGTTATCTTTTTACATTTTAAATTGATTAATATTGACTGCTTCAAGAAAGGACTAGAATGAAAAAAAAATAAATTCCTTCCTGATGTCTGTCATCCAGTTATCATAAAAATAATTATAGTTACATTCTTATCATAAAACTAACTGGAGATGTTGTTAGTTACACTCTGAATAGTCATTTATTGGGTTAATGCCTTTCACAAAAAGCCTCCAGATTAATTTACTTCACAGTCAGAGAATTGGTCTGAAAATCTCAGGTGAGATCTGAGAACTTCATTGCTCATCACTGCAGGTAATGAAGGTTTTACCATGAGAGCTGAGAACATTGTGGTGATTTTGCTGGTGGCCACACTCTAGAGGGAGAAACCTGATGTGCTGGAATTCTTGGGATCAACACTCTCCCATTCCCTTGGAATCTCTTGACCAGTGTTTGAGCAGGGACCTCAGCAATAATTTATACTTTCAAGCAAGGAAATGCCTGTTTCAAGTGAATGCCAAGTTTATTGAGATGGAAACAAACAATGTATGAAAAAAAGACTTTATCTAAACAAACAGACTAAATAGATGTGATAAGTGCTATCCTAGCAATTTTTTTTGTTACTGAAGCAGCAGCATGAGGAGTGTTTTGTTCCATCACACTCTGTCTGCCCCAAGTCATGTGCTTGAGCATCTTTGTGTTGTCTCCAAGGCCAGAAACCCCCTTCAGCTTGAGAGAAAAGCTGAATAGTTGTTTTCTTCAAAGCACAGCAAGAAAAGCCTTGTTGCCTCCTGCTTCTCTGTTTGTAGTTGTTTTATTTTTCCAAATGAGCAGCTCTGCCTTCCTCAGTAATCCCTAAAATGACAGCAAGATCCTCCTCAAAACTTGAAATAATGATAAAATGTGGCTTCTGTCTCACACAACAGTCAGAAAATTTGGGGTAGAATATGGGGTTTGTGTCCAGCATTCATTGGTCTGGAATTTACTGTAGGAAAGGAAGGGATGCTTAACTTTGCTTCAGTTTTGTCTTGTGATCAGTGTGAGAAGAGCTGGTTGAGCTCCACTTTGACTTCAGGCTGGGGTTTGTTTGCTTCACTGGGCCCATCTGAGGGGAAAAAATAATGCAGTGGTTAATCCTTCAGTTTTGCATTTTTGGATTTCAAAAACATGTCTCTTTCTTAATGGCTGATCTTTCAAACAGGGTCTGTAAGTCAGATGAACTCAGTGTTCTGTGAGCTGTGCTTATGTTCTCAGGGGAATTTCCCACTGTGGATGCTCCAGGATAGTTGTTGTGTGCTGACATTCCAGTGTGGTTGTACAGGGAATATAAAGCCTGGTATGAGGACAGAAATAAGAGGATGTTTCTCCTTGTAAACAACTTAAGAATGAAGTATCTGCACCAGCACGAAATGGTTTTTGTGCTAAGATGTGGTAGTGTAAGTGCAGCAGAATTTCCTCTGGAAGACTGAATTCCAAAGTGCATTTGCCCATCAGAGGTCTCATTTTGTTTCCTGTATTTTCTGAGCACTGTCAGAGTGTGGCCCTTGCATCCTGTGCCATGGATTTACACTGAGGAATGAACATCATCCCTGAAACCTGCAGTGATTGTGCACTAAGGAAGGCCTGGGAATATTTATTTTCACTTGCCTCAGTTCAACCTTGCCTACAGTCAGGCCAAGATTGTTCTCCTGCCTGGAAGTGCAGCCTCTCTTGGGTTTTTTTGTGGGGTTTTTTCCTATCATTCTGTTTTTCTGTTGGATCTGGGGTTATTTTTGTCATTGCTCATGGAGAACCAACTGACCAGCCCCTCACTGGGCACTCACAGGATGCCCCTTTGTACAGCATGTTTTGAAGTGAACATTTTATCAAGTGATGGATGGAAATACTTTCTTTGATTGTTGGTGAAATTTGTTGTGTTTTTATTAATAAGTCATTTAAGCTCTGAAGAAGTTGATTCTGTTCCTCAAGTTTTTCATCCTGGCAACTCTGTATTCCCTGGGAACGTTGCATTAAATTTGGTGAAACAAAACAGGTATTTGCTGTTAAATATTTACTCTTGCAGCAACTTATTGTTGTAGTTGGAAGCAGGAAATTTTAAATAAGCTTTTTAAGTTGTCGTATTGGAACAAAGTGTTTCCATAGGAACTGAAGTTGTTAAAATCTTCCTGGAAAACTGAACTTGTGCCTCTAATCCCAAATTTAACTACCATTAAATGTTTTGTATTTGTATTTTGTATTGCTTAATGATGTTAAAACTGGGTTAATATATAAATATATGTATAAATAAGCTTAAAACCTTTGGGCAAAAGACTTGCACGTTTCCAGGGACCCTGTTTTTAGTGGGTGTGTTTGGCTGTGCTTGCTGACTTTTTGCTGATCTCTAAATAAGATGCTTCTGAATGAATTATTGGTTATATACTTATGTGAAAATCAGAAGATAGAACATTTAGCCACACTCTGCAGGAAATGACAACAACCTTGAGAACACCCAACTAAAAATAGTGTGGAGTGCTGCGATTCAGGGGCTCAGATCAGAAATGCAGAGTCATTAAGCCAGTTCTGGAGGCAGCAAAACTCCACATGCCTGGATTTGGACAGAACCTCAGGGATGGGGAAACTGGGTATCATGTGTTTGCCATTGCTTTATCTGGGATAAAATACTATTTCCTTAAAGCAGAGTTGCAAGAGCACATTTCACAGGGGTGACCATACGAGTCCCGTCCCAAATAATGGGTTTGGCTGCAGAAACAGAGTGGGTTTAGTGTGTGGCCTCAGTGCAGCACTGCTGGGTAAGCTCAGCTCAATAACTTGCCCTCTCTGTCCCCTCTCTGTGCCACAGGACCAACCTGGAGGCCCTGCAGAAGAAGCTGGAGGAGCTGGAGCTGGATGAGCAGCAGCGGAAGCGCCTGGAAGCTTTTCTCACCCAGAAACAGAAGGTTGGGGAGCTCAAGGATGATGACTTTGAGAAGATCAGTGAGCTGGGAGCAGGGAATGGTGGTGTGGTCTTCAAAGTGTCCCACAAACCTTCTGGGCTCATAATGGCAAGAAAGGTGAGGGCCTCCAACACAGCAGCTTGGGGATGGATTTGGTTGAGGAAGGTGTCTCTGAAATATGGGGATTTCAGTGGGAGGAATCAGTGGTGTTGACACAGGAATTGTGACAATTTAATTGACTTTTTAATGCCAACTTCCAGAGGAGTTGATATGTTTCCAAAAGTAGGAAAGGTTGCACTTCCTTATCCCACATAAACTTCCTAGTTTTTCAGAAGGTGTCCCATGTGTGAGTAATGGAAGGCATTCCTTTCCCCCCTTTGCCCTGGGAGTATTTTCCAGTGGTTCAGCTTCATGGTTTGTGACCTGGTTTGTAGGAGAACTGAGAAATTTTTTTTTTTTAACTGAAATAGCTTGATGTTTTAATTCTCATTTTGTTTATGTGAGGAGCTTTCACTTCCTCCCAGTTTCTCTGGGAACAAAATACAGTGCAAAGGATAAAGCACAACTTGCACTCATCCCAGGTCCCATTGTTATACTTCCTATTTTTTCTTTTAATTGAGAAGTTAAAAACTTCAGGGTGTGGGTTTTTTTTTTTAAGAAGGGTACACTGTCGTCTTCAGCCAAATTAAAGGAAAATGTGCATGTGCTGACTTAAAGAATAAACACAGTTTGGAGAGAAGCAAAGAAAAATGCCCAATTCTGAGGTGTGAGAATCACAAAATATACAAGTCACTGAGGTTTTCTTGAACTAAATCAATTTAATTGATTTTTTTTTCCACCTACTGTGGATTTAACAGGAAATTTTGCCCAAATTCATTAATATTTGATGGAACTGTTTGCTGAATTGCAATTCTATTTCATATATTAACTAAAATTTTATTTCTATAATGGCTCTTAATCTTTCACAAAAGGAATAATGCTTCTTGTATTACGTGAGATGAAGAATCTGGTGGAACAAAGTATTGGGGAGGTTTCAGTTGGAGGTTCAGCTCATTCCTCCCACCAATGCTTTGCAGACACCTGCACAGATATTTTTCAGCATCTCCTTTGAGTCAGTGCACCTTTGACACATTTCCTTAAGGAAACGTGTTGGAACAAAAAGTTCCTGATGGAGAAGTTCTTTTGTGAAAACAAGATGGAATTCCTGCCTTTTCCCAGGTGCTGGTGTTTCAGGTTTCTCCTGGTGGATTGTAGTGTTTTCCCTTTGCCACTAAGAAAAAGAGGATGGATTATTTATGGGTAAATTGTAGAATACCCCTGGTTGGAATCCAACCTCCTGCTCAGAGCAGGGTCAGCTCTGAGCTCAGGGCCTGCCAGGTGCTGAGAAGCTCTGGGAACAACCTGTTCCTTGGGGAGGGCACTTGGCCAGGGTGGCACTAACGAGGAGTGGCTCCTTTCCCAGTTGATCCACCTGGAAATCAAGCCGGCCATCCGGAACCAGATCATCCGGGAGCTGCAGGTCCTGCACGAGTGCAACTCCCCCTACATCGTGGGCTTCTATGGGGCCTTCTACAGCGATGGGGAGATCAGCATCTGCATGGAGCACATGGTGAGTGCAGGGAGGGACACAGCCCTCAGGAAGGGGGGAATGTGCTTTGGGTTTGCTCTGCACGGCTCACGTGGGGCTGCCGTGGTTGGTGTTAGCCCTGCTCTTCTGTAGGAGTCAAAAATGTACAAGTGCAGCCTCTCAGTTGCTTCTCCTTTATCCACGGTCCTTCTGATTTGTTTTATTTCAAAATATTTACCCGATGCTGCTACTTAAACACTTGTTCTCATTGGGGTTCAGCTTTGTTTTTTCTGCAGAGTGGACCCGGTCACTCAGGTACTGCAGCTGTACCTGATTTTACTTCTTTCTTATTTAGATTTTACTTCTTTCTTATTTAGATTTCATTTCTTTATTATTTAGATGAAACCATATTTCATCCCTTTTTAAAAATTTCACAGAAAACACAAACATAAAGAATAGTGAACAAGCCCAGAAGGATCTCACACAACTTTCTGAATGCCAAAAAAAATATTTTTAACTGTGCTTCATTTTAATACAAAGTACACATTCTTCTTGACATCTGTTTGCCTTTCTCCAGCCATATGGAGCCAAAGATGAAAAGTAAATTTTCTGTAATTAAAGGACTGTCAAATTTGTTGCCTCACTTGCTCGGCGGAGGGTTTTAACAATCTGAAATACAACACGTCTCCAGACCTTTTTATTTTTTCCCTGAAAAAACTGTTTCTTTGGAGGGGAGCTGTATTTTTTCTGGAAAAGTACATGTGATTGTTTTAATGCTTCTCTGGCCCCTCAGAATTTTTAGAAGGGATCGATGGTTGCTTAGGAACGAGCGCTCACGATCCGGGTTTTAAACATGTGAGAGCTGAAGGGAAGGTGTGCATCCCCAAAATACAGATGACTGCTGGGAATTGGGAACAGTTATGCTCTCCAAATTGAAGAGAAATGGTGAAAAGCAGGGGAAAAGATGTTAAAAATGGCTGGGGGGTGTTTTGGAATATATTGTTAAAGGTGTGATTACATGGAGAAGTAACAGGCCTAAAGAATCTCTGTTTATTTCCCAGTGAATGATCAGGGTTTGCAAATTCCAAAGCAGGGAATAATCTGTGTGTCAAGGAATATAATATATCTGACAGTAAGTGTGTTTCCAGTTGAAGAGAAGGCAGTGTGAAATCTGGTGGCCCAGAGCTGAGTCTGCTCCAAGTCAGACTGGAGACAAAGCTTTACACATAGAACAATTGACCAATAAGTTATGAAATAGAGAAGGGGGGTTATTGAAATCATAGTCTTAATTAATCCATTAAGCTTCAGGCAAATCACTGGGTGAAAGTTTTTGCTCCCCTTTTGGAGAAAAGATTGGATGAAAATCTCTATTGTCTCACTTTTGTACATACCTTTCAGTTGTTACCACTTAGAAATGTTATTTTTAGCAGTGGGTTACAAAACATGAGTAGGAATGTGAACAAAAAGTTGGAGGTGGAAAAGGCATGGAACTTGAGTGTTGGATATTTTTAGGCACCTAAATTCAAGATCAATGCCTAACTTTGCTGAGCAGCAGGTATTTACCAGGCAAAAGGATTGGAGGCTTCTCCTGCAAGACACTGAAGGTTGCAGCCAACACGAGGCACTTGAGTTGTGTTCAGCCTTGTCTAGTCCTCAGGGAGAGGAAAAAAGGTGGTTTTTTCTGTCCAAAATATTTGTTAATACACCAGTGTCTCAGCAGAGACAGCTGTCCAGAAATGCAGACTGTTTTTACAAGAGATTTAAGTAGATGTTTTTTTCTGCTGGTGTATTTTTAATCAAGTGTGGAGTATGTGGGTGTGTTTTTTACAAAAATACATGATCAAATAACTATTTATATATTCCCCTTCTCATAAGAGTTTTAGCTTTTAGTCCTCAAATAATAATACTTTACCTCTCAGTTTTTTTGCTTTAAATGGTGATGAGAACTCCAAAGGACAGGAAAAGGCAGAAGGCAATTACTTCCTCCAGCTGGGTTTTTATCTTGAGTACTGGGAGAGATCCAGTGCTGATCCAAACAATAGGATATTGGTTTAGATTTGAGAAATAACTTTCCAATTTCTTCTTTGGTTGTACATTCTCTGCTCTAGAGAATCTAGACCTTGTGCACAAATCTATTGTTGAATCAGTTGCTAAAAATAAACAGCATTTTTTCCAGTTTTCCTTCTGAAAAGCTCTTGGCAACAGTGGGATATATTTGCCTTTGCTGGGGGTGTGTGTGCAGTTTATTTAATCTAATAAACAAGGCCATCACTTACCAGGGAACTTGAAAAGCATTTCTTCCTTTTTTGGTTCTTTCTGTGCCAAACCAAGTGCACAGAGTTGCCCTGGACATGCAGGACCATCTTTTCCAGTGAGATGAGTTTTCATCCCCATAATCAAGATCAATAAAATCTTCTCTTTCCCTTTTGGAAGGGGAGAGAGTATTGTGGGATGGCTGTGACAAGGCAAACAGAAACTGTAAAACTCCTCCTGCTTGGCTGGAGCTGTTTGTGGACAGCACTTCCTTAAGGAGATCCAAACCATGGAAGTGCTCCATGGAAGAGCATTGTGTGGAGTGTTTATTTGAGAGGATGTTGTTACTGGCCAAATGTTTGTTTAAAATAAGCATCAAATCCCTGATTCCTCCCGGGGAGTGATTTATTTGCCTCAGATCTGAACCATAACCCTGTTCAATCAAACGTGAAGAGCGAGGGTTTCTTTAAAACCAAAATGTTTGAGAGTGATTTCATCAAAGCTTGACTATTCCAATATTTAATCTTAGGATGGTGGCTCCTTGGATCAAGTCCTGAAGAAGGCTGGGAGAATTCCAGAGCAGATCCTGGGCAAAGTCAGCATTGCGGTGAGCGTGTCCCCGGTCCCAGGGCCTGGCACTGCCTGCCTGGGGTGATGCCACCTCCAGGGAGGCACCACTTCAGGAGGAGGGAGACAGGAATATCAGTTTTGAAATGTGTTGCTTTCTTTTGAGAAGCATCTTTGTACATATTTGACAGCTCATGGCATTGGAATGATGAGCACATTCCATTGATTTTCTGCTTCTGGATAAGAAGTGAATTTACACTTGCTTAAAAATTTTGGTTATTACCTTCAGTATCCCTTCAGCAGCAAGCTCTGTATGCAGAACTTCCAGGGAGGGGTTGGTTGGCTCTGTTTTTCTGGTCTGAGCTGGAGGTACAAATTAAAACTCAATATTGATTTGCTATAATTACATTTTGGGAGTTCTGTGAAGTTGCATTCAGTTGGAATTCTTGTGCAGACAAAGTGTGCAATTACCTCTCCTCCTTCCTAAATGAAATTATTTTGGTTTTATTTGACTTTAGGTAATAAAAGGACTCACATACCTGAGAGAAAAGCATAAAATAATGCACAGAGGTGAGATAAAAGTTTACATTGTAACTTTTCTTTGGATATATTTTTTATTCATGTTAAAATACCTGGGTTTTCTATGATTGGTTCATTATGGTTCCATATGACTTTGATTCACAGGGTTTTTCTTGGGTAGTTTAAGGCAGAATTTTGTTTTAAATACAAATCTCCTACCATGGCTATTGTGTTATCTTCAACTTCTGTCCCACTGCACTTTATCTGGGTTTATAATCTGTGCTTAAACCTGCTCTTCTTGTATTATATGTGCACACAGGACTTGCCTGAGTTTGAAACTGCTTGCAATTAAAAGCTCTGGCCTAAAGTTAATTTGGCTGTTCAACACTCAGGATTGCCATTAAAACTTCTCAAAGAAAGTCACTATTTGTCCCAGCTGTCTTACATTCACAGGCTGTTTAGAAGCATCTGTCATGCAGAATTACATCTTTTTCATACTCTTAAATGATTTAAAAAACATGCAGTGTTGCTTCTCTTGGGTCTTTAATTACTTTAAATTAAATGTATTGGATTATTTTCTGCTTCGAGTTGCCCTTTATTAAAATCCAGCTCTTTCATTAATCTGTTGGATGTTCCATTAAAGAAAAATGACTCTTTTGAGAAGTAGTAAATGCATTTATTGCTGCTGTGGGTGTCAGTTGGAGGCTGGAGATGGAGCAGTTGATGTTTTTTGCTGCCATATGCACAGACCACACCAGCTGCTGAGCTGGGACCAGCTGAGATGGATCTCCAGACTCTAAAAACATCATCAGACATGAATGCATGTCTGAGTTCACATTCGTTGCACAGCCCCAAAAAAGTAATTAGCAATCCTGGCTTGTCCAAGCTGTTGTATCACCTTGCACATGAAGCAGAAAGGGTTTATTACACATTTCTGTGGTGGTTTTTCTTTGAGCAAATATAGCTCTCTCCTGGAGCAAGGAGGTTGGAGGTAAACTAAAGATTTCTGATGATACTTTCAAAGTTGTTTGTCTCTCAGAGCACAGGGGAGACTCCTGGGAAAGAGATCATCTTATTTTAGGGCATCCTGGAAGAGTTACTGCTCCATCTTGCAGTTCTCATTCAGTCCCAGCAGTGGTTTGTTACTACGTTGGTTGCTTGGGTTTGTTTTGGGTTTTTTTAGGTTGTTCTTGCTCAGCTGAGACAGCAAATGTTATTTATTTCTTTTCAGTTTTACAATCTGTAAATGTGATCAATCCAAAATGAAGCCCTGCTGATCTTGTTTAAGTGCAGCTTAACCTCAGTGTTTGTGATCAGGGGTTACACTTCAGGCTCATGGACCAACAAGAGTTCCCCTTCTGCATTATTGCTTCCAGTGTGAGTGGGTTGTGTGCCCTGCAGTGTAAAATTCCATGGACACAAAGGGATTTTCCTATTTCCAGCTCAGTTTTGTGCCTTTGATGGTGTCCCCCAGTGAGTCTGAGCTCCAGGCTGCCCTTCCTGCAGTCCCTGGAGACCTGGAGTGCAGGTGAAGCCTTTTCTGGCAGTTCCACTTCTCCAAACTGCCTCTTCCTTGAATCCCAACTGAAATAAATGGTGCTGCCAAAAGCACTTTTCTCCTGCTGTCACTGTCAGCATTGTTTTGGTGCCCCAGCTGTAACAGTTGCAGGTTTCTGTGCTTTGCTTTCCCTACCCCCTGTGTTAGCACTGCACTGACACAGTGGGAACATCATCCACAGGGACTGTTTGTTCTCACTCATCCACCCCTGGGTGAAAATGTGTGGCTGGGTGGGCTTGGCTTAGTAGGATTTATTACATTTGTGTTGTGGGGAGAGTGGGTGACTTGAAAATGAAGAGACATCCCCATTAAACATGAGAACATAGCAACACAGGGCCAAAAAATCTATTCTTAAATGTAAAGAGAGCCTGTGAGAGCTCATTTTTGGGGAGGAATTGATTCCTGTATTGTGTTTTATTGTGTGGAATGTGGCAATATCAGCAAGTTTGTAAAACTGAGCCTAAACTGGTTCCACACACAGGTGTGTCCTGGACTAACTCGGAGGGAAAGTGTTTGCTTGTGATTGCAGACAGCTCAGGGAACAAGTTATTGGGGCTTATTGCAACAGGAATGGAAAATACAGTCCTTTTATGGGGTGTTAGCTCATGTGGAGCACAGTGAACAGACCAGAGAAATCACAAAACCTCTGGAAGCCAAACTGGGGGGACACAGAGCAGGCACAGAGAAGGAAGGCACAGGGAGAGGGGGACTGTGCCAGATATTTTCATTAAAGCTTCCATTCTGTTAAAGGTATCTGTGCTTCTGTCTGGAGTGAAAGCCTCTCTGGAAGGTCTCTTTTTGCATGGAAACTGCTTTTAAAGGTTTCTGAGCCCCAGCTGCAGTCCCAGGGCAGGAGGTACAGCAGGGAAGTGCCAGGGCTCTGTTCCAGGGTGTCAGTTCCAGAGGATTCCCATGAAATCCTGCCTTGGGGAACTGAAATTCATGGGGACATCCCAATAATGTGCTGCAAGACACATTGCTGGTGTATGGCCTCCAGTGTCAGACTGCTCAGGGCTGCTACAAAATCACTTCTTGCCTGATGGAGTTCTGATAATGTCCAGGGCCACCTCTCAGAATAAACTCTGGGCCTGTGGAGGAGATCACAAGACATTCTGGAAACTTCTTTCTGTTAACTAGGTCCCTTTTCAGTGTCATGTATCCCCCCTCTGGATTGGTGAGGGAATTCTCTAGAATTCTCTTCCTGGATTATCTAGGATGGTACATAAAATTTCTTTGGCTTTCTTTAAAACTTAAATGCTTATGTAACACACTTTGTTCCTTTTGTCATTTTCTTGCAAGTTCCAGCACAGATTTTGCAGGATGCCTTGGCATTCCTGTTCCACTGGCAATACAAAGCTCTGGTTTCCAGAGAAACTGCTCAAATGCTCAGAGGCTCTGGAGTTAAAATAGCAGAGGTGCTACATTTAGAGGGGTGGGAAGGCAGCAGCCTTCCAAACATCACACTGGCTGAGGAGCATGAAAATACTCCAGGGAAGACAAGCTTTGTGCAGAAATCCAGTGAGGAGACACTTTTGGGAGAGGTGCAGTGTGGCTTTATCACCTGGAGAAACACTGAGGGTAGAAGATCAGTCATCAAATTCCAGGGGGATTCTAAAACACCTCAAGATGCTCATAAAGAGAATGTTGTTTGGGTCACTGGCAGTGGAGTGTTAATGATTTCTTTTTTTGCCATTTAATTATGAAGTGTTAATGAACTCTAGAGATCAAAGTGAGGATTTACATCATTGTTCTGAACTGAATTTGTAGAAATGCATTGAGCAGCAGCACAGATCTGGGGCCATGTCTCTGGTCTGTTCAGGCTCTGCTGTGCTAACAGAATATTTTGCAAACATTTTTCCCACCTTGTTTTTGCACAGAGCTTCAGGTGGAGATTCCTGTGTAGCTGGGAATCTCCAATCCCTGCTTCCCTGCACCATCTGCTTGGGCTTTGTGTTGGTGTCTGCTTTATTATTTTACTTTTTTTTTTCTTCCTGCTGGAATTTTAAACTGGGAAGTGAAGCTCCAGGACTCACTCCCTGTCCTGCAGCTGAGCCAGGGAGAGCCTGTGCATCCCCAGCCCATCCCACAACACATCCCAGTGGGAAAGGGGTGTCAGGGACCAGAAAATGGAGCCATACTTTGCAGGAGTAGATAACTTTATTTAAGCTTTGTCCCTCAAAAGGGGGTTGGGGAGAAACAGCTGAAATAGTTTTGTTTAATTTCCCATCCCTGTGGATCTCGTTCAGTAACTTCTGCATGGAGGTCTTTTCCCAGTGATGAGGAGTCACTTCAGTGACTTCTTCCCAGTGACATCCCCTTGACACCACAAAGGAAATCACTTGTGCAGTCACTGAAGTGAAAACTACTTGGGAAAGCAAATAAAAATATGTTACACACTATAGACTTCTGGATCTGCCCTAAAGCAAAATGATGGTTTTCTTTCTTCAGAACAAATTTCCAGATGCCTTTTTTCCTGTAGCACTGCTTTGCCAGTGTGGGTTGTTGGTTGCTTATTTTGATAATGTGTTGGTAATGACCAGCTAAGCAGCAAGATCCATTAAAAAACCTCCTTACAGCTACAGAAGAAACACCAAACAGTTGTTCCCTGTACCTTTGCACTCACAAAGAGCTGTTATTAGTTGCTTGGTTACCAGTGACCCTTATTAAATTTCCATTTAGAAAAAGTGATGCATTCAAAATCATGAGGGGGGTTTTATCACAGGAAAACCTCAAAGTATTTTAAATACACATTTTCAATAATACGAATTTTTTTTTAATTAAAAAACAAAACAACAACCAAACAAAACCAAGACACCCCCAAAACCCCCAAACAAACCCAAAACAGCAAGAACACACTCCAGGGAGTGTTTTGCTATAGGATGATTTATGCCTATGTAGATATAAAGGGATAATAGTGTGGCTGCTGTAGCTCATTGACCTTTGTAAAATAAATGTGTGGGGCTCTTTATTGATTCTTTCTAGACAGAAGAACATCATTCAGGAGGAGTTATGCTGCCATACACTTACTTATCTCAAGGGAGATAATTCATCTGCAAAGAGGATGTAGATTCCCAAACCTAGTATTTGAAAGCCAGGAAATAGTGAAATAAAAAAACTAACAACCTTTTTGTGTGTGGAATTTCAAATACTTTTTGTTTATCTGTAGTTAAATGAAAAGCCTGTGAAATGGGCCTGGGAGGGAACCAAATCTCCTGTCTGATTATTCCCAGAGAAGGGACAGAATTGTGTCACAGAAGAGAAACAAAGAGACACACAATTCTCACCTTTCATGTTACTTTCCTTATCACTTTTCCCATTTTATCTGTTAAATCATTCATTCTTTTTTCTTTCCCAGATGTTAAACCATCTAACATTTTGGTAAACTCCAGGGGTGAAATCAAGCTCTGTGACTTTGGTGTCAGTGGACAACTGATAGATTCCATGGCCAACTCCTTTGTTGGCACACGCTCCTACATGTCTGTAAGTACAGATTGCCCAGCTTTGACTTTGGTGGGGGAGAGGTCCCAAAATTCTGGGCATCAAGCAAGGACCCAACTTTGCTGTTACTGCTGCTGGTCATAGTTCAGCACTTGTGCATTCCAGGAATATTCCAGTGTCACATCAAACTGTGTGTGTGGGGAAGAACTGCTGCGAGAAAAGCCAAGAACCTGGAATATTTATAACACTCCCAAAGGGATGTAGCTGTGGCTGCATTGCAGAATCCACTCAGCTCGTGCTTTTGGGGGTTGTATGAAAATCCCAGTGTTTATGGTTTGTTTTCCTTATGAAATGTGGTTCTCTTTCCACCCCAGCTTTGCTGGGATCACTTCTGTAGGGAAGCTGCTGCCTGCCCAGTGATCCTGGTGTGACTGAGCCCAGGATCCCAAGGTGACTCCAGCATCAAGGCTGGTGTGGGCAAGGCCAGGAGCTAAGCTGGGACTGTCCACAGGGTATTCTGTGCTCCTGTGGGTCAGGAACAATTGGGAACTTGCTCTTCAGGAGAGCTCTTGGCAGATGTGGAATGACAATTACTCTGACACCACCTTAGGAGCTCACAAGTAACTCGTGCAGTTGCTCAGAGGTTGGGCTGGAGGATTGAAACTGTGTGGGCTCAGAAAGGATCAGAGTGCTGCCTCTGTTCAGCAGGGGACCTGCTTTTCAGCAGCAGAGAATGTTGTCTTTTTGTCCTTTATCCTTGGAATCAATCTGGGTTAAGTTCTCACCTCCATCTGGGGCTGCTGCTAATGAGCAAATCCAGATTTCCAGCTCCCTCTCGTACATACAACTGGTTTGTCTTCTCTTCTGGTAGAAGGAATGAGAGGAGTGTTGTCAGCCTTCACTTTGCTTCAGTTCACTGGTTTGACAGACAGGTTTAGCTTTGCTCTCTGGCATCATGTCACACACCAAGCCACAATGGTCATTTTGCTTTGGTAGTGTCTGAAGTACCTTTTTTTGCAGTAGCTCCCCTTCCATACTTCAGTTCATATGGAATTGATACATTCCCATCCTTTTCTCCCATATATTCAATCAAAAGTGTTTAATTAGAGCAAATTTCTAGGTTTTAGTTGTTTTTGTGTAACCACTCCTCTCTGTTTGCTGCTCACTTCTTCCTTTGCACTTGTAATTTATGGAAATCTTTGGTTTTGGGCCTCTCTCTCTGTTGTCCAGCAGTTGTGCAGTTTATCCAGATGGCTTTGGAACTAACTGGGGTGGGACAGTGGAGAAAGATCAAATATCATCTCAGTAAATGCTACAAAACTAACTTAACAAAACTATCACCCCCTAAGGCAGAGGGAGTAATGCTGAATTCTCACATTCTGTGGGAGTAATTTCAAATTACTTATATATTTTCCAAAACATGCATGTAGTCAGGCAGGAGTCTGCAGCATTTTGGTAAAATAAGAGTTTGATTTTTAAAGAGAAAAGCAAAATGAGTATTTTCTTTGAGAGGTCTTAGTGCAAATGGATCTAAGGGTGAGTCTCTGTGCAACCTGAGGGAAACCAGGTGAATCTTGAGTTGCCCTTCCAAGTTCCCTTTCTTTCTCTTTAATAGTCCCATCATCATTAGTAGTTGCAGCATTTAGATATTGTGCTAAAGAAAGAAACCAGCAGCATGATAACATCATTTCTCAACAGTCTCAAAGTTGCAGTGATGGTGTGTAATGTGTGTGGGACTTCTGGAAATTGGGATGTGAGCATGTCATACTAATAAGTTGGGCCTTCATCCTTCACTTTATTTATTTTACTGCAGAATGCAGGTTCTTTGCTTGTTTCAATACTGTCTTTCCTCTCCCTATTTTTTTTTGTAGCCAGAAAGACTCCAGGGAACTCACTATTCCGTGCAGTCGGATATCTGGAGTATGGGGCTGTCACTGGTAGAAATGGCAATTGGCAGGTACCCAATTCCCCCTCCTGACTCCAAGGAGCTGGAACTGATGTTTGGCTGCCCCGTGGAGGGGGATTCTCCAGTCACAGAGACCTCACCCAGGCAAAGAGCACCCGGTCGGCCCATGAGCTGTGAGTTCTGTTCTTCCCCACACCCTCCTCTGTCAACTGAAAGCTCCTCCTCTGATAGTTAAACTTGAAACTTTATAATAATTTGCCTTGGGCACCTGGGTACCTCACTGTGAAGTACCTGAGAGTTAAGGGCATTGCATGAAAGTATTGCCTTGTTGTTGTTCCACCTTTTTTCCTGTAAATCTCCTGGTGCTGGGTAACAATAGTGCATGATTTGGGCTTCCTAAAGCAGCCCTGCCATGGGAGGAGAATAAACCTGTGTTTTTCCTCTTCTCTAATTCCCAGCCTATGGACCAGACAGCAGACCCCCAATGGCAATCTTTGAACTTCTTGATTACATCGTCAATGAGGTAATTTATCCACTTAGAATTTTTTCTTATACAATTTGAAAGTTTTTAAAGCATCCCAGGATTTGAGGGGGCATGAGGTTAATACTATTTAATTTGGTTTAGTTTTCTGACCAACCTAATTCATAATATTGTATCCTTGAAACAAATAAGCTCCAAGGATAGTTAGAGATTGGTATTTTAAAATTGATTGTGTTTCCAGTATTTTCACCAGTACTGCTGAAACTCATGTGAATCCACTGCTTGTGTTCTTCCAAAAAAAAAAAAAGGATGCTCATGTTAGCTGTCATTTGTAGCAGCTGCATAATAATTGTTCCAGGTGAATGAATTATTGAAAAGTGTCCAACTCACCTGTTTAAAAGGCACAGGTGGTGTCTGGGGCCCTGCTTTGCTTGTGCTGACAAATTGCTCCTGTTCCCTGTCTGCCTGCACAATTCTCTCACATCACAAAGCTATTTTGCATATTATGTAACACTTCAATATGCACTAACTCCTGGAACAGAGTTAGCATGGAATTACTGCAGCTACTGTGGCCCTGCTTTGTAGCCTCCCTGAGGGTGTCAGTTTAAGCTGAAAAGCTGCAGGAGTTGGGAATTTGGCAAGATCCTCTCCTGCCACCTCTGCTTTAGCACAACCAACCTTCAGCAGGAGCTGCTCCCTCCAACACAACCTACACCAGTGAGTAACAACACAGGCCCTGTGTCTCTGTGCAAACAAATCAGTGCAAGTGGTTGCAGGACCCTCAGTGTAAGAGAACTTAACCCTGGTCCTGCAGCAGGTCCTGCAGAACAGGAACATGCAGGTTTATGTAGTCCCTCCTCTTCATTTGTCAGAATTCTTTTTGAACAAACTCATTCTGTGGGACTGAATATTTAGAGCAGANGATTTGTCAGAATTCTTTTTGAATTCTCAGCCTGAACAAACTCATTCCGTGGGACTGAATATTTAGAGCAGAAGGATTCTGGCTCTAATGATGTGCAGGACATCTGCCCTCAGTAGTGTGGGGAATGACAGGTCAGGGGGGTGTGTAGGGAAAATGAACCAACCCACCAACCAAACCCCAACCAAAGCCACCCCACACCTTAGGAAGGGTCTCTGGTCTGATTTATTTCTGCAACACCCAAAGTCCTGCAGCTGTGAGTGGTGACCAAAGTCAGTCAGGGCTTTACAGCTTTGCTCAGATGTGGCACATCAAGTTATGCTGAATGAGTGGTGATTTTTAAAAAGTTTATTTATTTATTTTTTTAATTTATAGCCACCTCCAAAACTGCCCAACGGTGTTTTTGGTTCTGAATTTCAAGATTTTGTGAACAAATGGTGAGTATTTTCTCCTGGCTGGGTGGCAAAGGGCCACTCTGGGGGTCAGTCCCTGGCAATCAGTCCCTGCTCCAGGCCATGGAACTGTCAAGTCCCTGCAATGATCAAAATCCTCCTGGTGTGTCCATGTGCCTAAAGCTCATCTTACAGGCACCACCCTGACAAAGAGAACCCCAAAGCTGAGAGATGTTCCCCTCTAACTGCATTTCTGCTTCTGTGTCACCTCAGATGAGCACTTTGTGAGCAGCCCAGCCCTGAGGGACAGCACAGACAGCTCCTGAGGGAAAATCCTGTCAGAGTAACTCTGCCATGTGATGCAGGAATCTTGGTGGCTCCAGATGTTTTTCCTTTCCCAGTGTGTCACTGAACCAACATCTTTATCACAGCAGCCATTCCCCATCTATTTACTTTTCCAGTTGCACCAGCACTGACCCAGGATATTCCCTGCTAAGGGAGGCAGCTCAGTACAGTCTGAAAAGCGAGTTTATTTATTAAATATATGTATTTGTAGTTTCCAAAGGAAGAACAGCAATGCAATAGCCCTACTTGAGAATGTGAAAAGACTTGGGTAAAAGAAAACTGAGGCAGAAAGTGGTCATGTTGGTTTTGTTTAAATGGGAATTTCTTTCTCCAGCTTGGTTATAGACACTCATCCTGCCCCCACTGACCAGGCTGAGCCACCTCAGGGTTTCACACCCAAAGCTGTACCTGTGGAACAGGCAATCACAGCCCCAAATCTGTTGGAGAGGCACCCCAGTGCCCAGTGCCTTTATGTGGAGTTGTGTCATCAGACCAAGGCAGTGCAACCAACCTGACACAGCTTGAGCTTTATTTTAAAAGATAATAGTGTGTAACTTGTGTAACACTCTGTGTTTTCCCAGTTTAATTAAAAATCCTGCCGAGAGAGCTGACCTGAAGCAGCTGATGGTAAGTGAATGTTCTTAAACTGAGCTCAGAACACCCTTCCCTGCAGCTTGGCTTCCTCAGCTGGTCCCACATCAGCTCTGAGGGCCCTGCAGTGCATTTGTGGCCCTTGACAGGAGCAGCTCAGTTTGGGGAACAGCTTTTCTGAGCCAAAGATCAAGGGGCTGCAGGTTTGACACACTCCTGGAACAGGGACTGTCAAGGACACCAAAATTAGTGGGTTTTGGAGTCTGCCTTTTGATAATCACAGAGTCTTATGACTTAATAAATCAATTAGCAAAAGAATTATTTCTCTTAGGTTTATTAGTGATTAATGAAGTATATATATTATTACTTTTAGGATAATAAAAGAACAAAATTCCACATACCATGTGGATGCATTAACAGTTAAGCACATTTTTATCATGTGTTGTGAAACACAATTTCTCTTTGTTACCAGCTTTGTCTTGTGTAGAACTGGACACAAACAAATCCTGCATTTTTTCTGTATGAAATGACCATATCAGTGAATCTTTTCATGGTTTTAAGTGTAGTGCCAGGACTGAAGTTGCACTGCAGAAAATGAAGTTTTCCCTGCCCTGCTCCTGCTGTGGAGCAATGGTGCAAAATGCAAACAGCCTCTATTCCAAAAGGCCTCTGAGAGCACAGGCAGACATTTCCCAGAGTATTACCTCATGGCTGACTCACATCCTTATCCTGCAGTGGTGTGTGTTGTGCAGCAGGCACTGTGTGGGCAGCATTCCTGGGCAATATTTGCCATGTGCACATTTCATGTGCTGCTTGTTCCTGCCTCCCATGGAAAAGCTCTCCCGCTCTCTCCACGGGGTTTGCCCCATTGTCTTGCCCAGCCTGCAGGTAAAAGGCTGGAGTGTTTTGTGCTGCTGTTGTGCCTGACTCCCTGCTGTTGTGCTGTGCCCAGGTCCATGCTTTCATTAAGAGGTCTGAAGCAGAGGAGGTGGATTTTGCAGGGTGGCTTTGCTCCACCATCGGCCTTAACCAGCCCAGCACCCCCACACACGCCGCTGGAGTCTGAGCTGGAGCAGCAGCCCCTGGTAACAACCATGCTATTCCAGTCCTGTTCCCTCAGCTTGTACCTGTTCCAACATGTATTTCACCTCTCGAGGAAGAATGTCTTGATAGCATGTGCCAAATTTCAATTTTGTCATGAACTAATTGGTATCGTAGCGGGTCCCGTTCGTTTCCTGACCAAAACGTGAGCTGTGTGAGTTCCAGTGCTTGCTGATTTTAGGTGATTATGGATATTCTTTCTTAATGAAAATATCGCTGGGGGGGTCCCCTGGGTTGTCTGAACTTTATCAAGACTCTCTGTAAATCGTTGGTACTTCAATCATGCTTTCCCTGATGTCCCCCTGCAGAACGGGATAGGGATGCTCCCAAAGTGTCTGTCGAGCTTTGCTGCTGCCCAGCTGTACCTGAAAGTTAGGCCTGATGGTTCCAATTGTGCTGTTGTTTAGAGATCTCTCTCTTTCCAGGTGAAGAAGGCAAGAGCTCTGCATTTCTTGGAATGTACAGGGCAATATTCTAATTGTAGACTTGTTCATATTTCTATATTTATTTTTCAAACATATCATCATACTTGGGTTTAGTGATGTCTGTCTTTCTAATTGATTTTTAAAAGTCAGTTCTTGGAAATGTCCTACTGAATCAAGACAATGATCCAAGCACTTTGCTTTCTTTTAACCTGAGGATTCATGACAACTGTGTTTAGTGTCCAAAGTGTATGAAGATCCTTTATTGTTTTATTCTCTCAGATGTTTAGCAATGGGTTCTCTTAATAAATATATTATCAAGTAACTTCTTGAAGCTTTTTTTGAACCTCAAAAAACTTAACCAAGGCTTTAATCTGGTCACTGCACTATGGCAGTTCAGCTGGATCAGGAAATGCCTGAAATTCTTTCCAAAAGGAATCCCCATCAGCCTGGACATGAAGTTCCACATGGCCAAGAGTGTCGAGTATCAAAGGGATGGAACATCCCCAGCAGCAGCAGGAAATGACTCACTGACACAGCCAAGGTTCTTCCACCTTTCCTGGGATGTGGCAGTTGGAGGAGTGACAGCTGTGGAGAGTGTAAGTTAAACTCCCCCTGAGCTTTACACATGGGTTACACACAGCAGTAACTACACCACTACTGTTACTGTTTGGTGAAACATGCAGGGTGTGAACAGTGAGTTTGTAGAGATTGAACTCCCAGTTTGCACATTTGCTCCCCATTCAGCAATGATTTGGACACTGTTGGATGGAAGGACAGCAGGAAAAGAACTTTATTGCAACATGCAGTAGAACTGGTCTGTTTAAATGCAAAAGCAAGCAAGGGGCTCATTCACAAAAGCCATTGGGAATTATATCCATGAAAACTACTCTGCATCATGCTGGGCACAAGTAACATTTTTCAACAGTCAAAATTACCCTTTGGAGCTGAAATGTGCCAAGAAAGGCCAGGTTGGCTCCTCAGCTCCTTCCAAACCAGTTTCTCACACACACAAGGACTTATCTGACACTCCATAACATTTTCAGCTCAGACTTTTGGGGGTTTTCACCTGCCAAAGGGAAAGCTTTGCTAAATCTTCTGCACTCCTGTTCTAAGTTCCTTCATTAAGAGATCCAGAATCCTCAAACCCAATTAGTCTTTAGCCCAGAAATCCACATTTCCATCCCAACGTTGGTTCAGCTTCTCCTGGTACAAACCAAGAGGCAAATCAACAAATGTCTCACTGAACACTAAAGTGGCAGGAGGTCACTGGCCAATGAACTGTGTGTTCTGACCACACTCAGGAAGCACAGAAACTGGGGAGGGGACTTCCCATTACATTCCATTTATAACTTAAGTTGTTAAACTTCTTGAAGATCACATGAAAACAGGTGGAACTGCATTGATTTATGAGGTTACTGTGAGAAGAAAAGAAAGTAACATTTAAATTAAGAGTATTAGCTCCTTAATACAAGCACCAATTGTTACTGTACAATTTGTGGACACACAAAAGGCTCCTTGGCTGCTACTCTGGAAGAGCAGAAGTAGAAAGAACTTCAGTGGACAGACTGACAGTACTTAAGAGCAGCACTGGGTACAGAGAGACCTCTTTGCTGGGCTCAGAATTTGGCTGATGGTGCTGGAGTAACTCCAGTTTTCCATGTAACTGGACACATGGCAGCTGAAAGCTGGAGACAACCCTGGACACATCTTTTCTCATTGTTTGTCTTAAATGCCCAGTTCAGGTAAATGAGGTTGTAATATAATCATTGCTTCAGCACCTGCCTGGTTTTGTTTGGCAGCATCAGGAACTGAGAACACACAAGTTATTGCTTTCAGTGTTCAATTAGTCTGGTTGATTAATTACTTCTCCCTTCCACGTTAAAGAGGTAAAAGCTACATTAGGTTTTAGATGTGGAAAGGATTATGCTACATATTTTTGCAGCAGCTTTTCATTCTTTGAACATCTGAGTCAAGATGTGCCCAGCTTGTGACATTCCTGTGTTCGTGTCACTGCCCTGGACTCAAGTGTTCCATATCACATAGTTCACATCCAAACACAGCACAAAATGGAAATCAGTTGGTGAATTTTAAATGAATGAAGAAGAAATTCCTGAGTCTGTATTAAAAACCATCTCTGGGTTCTTTCTTTCAAGAATCAGATTCCTCCTCTTCCTCCTCCTCCTGGTGGTCCTGGAGACTGAGGTGTAACTCGGTTTGATTGATGGCAGCCTCGTTGTCCATGTGCCCCAGAGCCTGTCACAGGGAAAGAGCTCATTATCAAACCCAAAGCCTTAAAGCTGTGCAGGGTTAATTAGAGCTCTCAGAGCTGCTGACTGAGAGCCCTCACAGCCACCAGTCCCTGTTCTCCAGGGAAGAGTTTCACCTGGTCCACACTGACCGTGGATTTAGGGAAAAGCTCACACTGAACCTCCATCAGTGGCTACACCAGGTCAAGGTTAAGAATATTACACCTAATATTTAATAAATGATGACCTGGAGTTACACCAGAGGCATTTCCCAACCCTCCTGGAAACAAAGTGCTGCTTTCAGGGATGGGAAAAGGTGAAACCCTTGAATCATAAACCAGCAGCAGACCAGGCATTTTACAGCTGAGCTTTGCAATGACCAGAAACGAGGTCACCATGAGGAACTGTCCACGAAAACCTCCCACAGCCACAGCCCACCCTGGGACAGCCCGGGCACGACCCCGGTACCTGCTGAGTGTCCTCTGCGAGGGCTGGCGAGGGCACAGGGACGTTCTCCTCGCTGGACCTGATCATGGACTGCAGCGCCAGCTCCTCCACCTGCCAGCGAGGGAGGAGCAGGGCCGGTCACGGCTCAGAGCATCCAACACCCAAACCCGGCACCGCCCGGGGGTTTGGCAGCGCTGGCTCACACTTTGGGGGGTTGTACCCATCAGTCTTGGAAAAGCTCTGTTAAATCTGCACTCGTGTTCTAAGCTCCTTCATTACAATAGCCAAGATTCTCAGAACCCAATTAACCTTTAACTCAGCTACCTCAAACTACCAGTTCTCTACCCCACAGCAAGACAAATCGTACACTCACACTTCTATTTACCTGCTGTATCCCTCATCCACTCACACTTCTATTCACCTCTTGTATCCCACATCCACTCACACTTCTATTCACCTCTTGTAGCCCACATCCACTCACACTTCTATTCACCTCTTGGATCCCACATCCACTCACACTTCTATTCACCTCTTGGATCCCACATGCACTCACAATTCCGTTCACCTCTTGTATCCCACATCCACTCACATTTCCCTCAGAGATGTGTCCCACCTCCCGGAGCAGCAGTGGATGGATCCCATTTTCACCCAACACCTGAACCACTGATTCCGTGTCCCTTTCAGCCGAACTAAACCGCCCTTGGGCCGATCCCGCCGCCCCGAGCGCGGGAATGCGGAGCAGGGCGGGCCCGGCCCCGCCGCTCCCCCC
>WEIV01009776.1:9777-19928 GCA_013390005.1 Calyptomena viridis
GGGGGGGGGGTAGGAAGGGGGCTCGGTTTGGGAGAGGGACACGGGGCCCCTCGCACGGCGGCGTGCCGGGCACGGCGGCGTTTGCACGGATTCCTCGCACGCGGCTTTTGTCCTCTCCACAGGGCTCGGGGAGATGGCGGAGCTGCCGCGGCCGCACGTGCTCTCGCTGGGGGACTGAGCCCGTCCCGGGGCTCAGCCGAGACGTGGCCCCCACTCCCGTCCCCCCGACGGGAGCTGCTGGTGGTCCCGAGCTCGGCTGGACCTCTGCGAGCCCAGTTCCTTCTGGCAGCACTGCTGGCCCGAGGCCACCTTGCCAGCTACAAGGCCCCGGGTGCCCGGTGGGCAGGGAATGGGGGTCGCAGCCCTTCCCGGGGCTCCTAACACCTCCCGGGGGTCCCAGTCCTATGGGGAGGCCCTGGCCTCCGTCCTGGTTTAACGCTCCGGGACACACACTGGGAAATTGCTGCTCAGGGTGAGTCCATGTTGTCGTGCAGAGCGGGAATTGCAGCCGCCTGCCCGCTCAGCAAACCGCCCCCTCCACCCCAGAACGCTCCGGCTCCTCCGGGGCCAGCGGGACCTCAGCGGCCGAGTCTGGGCTGGGGACTTGGGATTGCTTCCATCGGACTGGGACACGGGAATCTGCAGGGACTCGGCAGCTCTCCAGCAGTGGTGCTCACCCTGAGAGGTGGCACGTCACCCCCACCCCATCGTCCCCTGCATCACCCCCTCCCAACGCTGCCACCCGTCTCTCCACAGCAGCTGGAGAGAATCCCTGCACCCAGGGTAGCTCCTGGATCGCGGTGCTGGCACTCCCTTCCCTCCTTAACCTCCCACTCGTGCCCTCCGAGGCGCTGCCGGCGTGAGCTGAGTCCCCGCGACCCTGCCCGACCCCCACGGCTCCTCCTGCGGGGGAAGCAACGGCTCCGGCTGTCGGGAACACAGGATGGGAAACGCTTTTCACCCCAAACCAGGCCACAGGGTGGGAACAAAACGAGCCCTCGGGGGTTTTGCAGGAACACGGGAGCTTCCTGCGGAGCTGAGTGAGTGCCCGGCGCTGGCCGGGCGCCCGTGGCCAGAGGGGACGGTGATGGGCACGTCCACGGCACGGGGCTGGGGACACCCCAGGGTACCGCACCCCGTGTGGCACCGACAGCTTCCATCTCTCTCCCACTCCTCTGTGCCGGGGGGTCCCTGGGGATCGCTGGGAGTCTGATACCTGGGCTCTCAGCCGCCTCCCAAACCCTCGCGCCCTGTCCCTGGCAGCTGTGCCGGACCCTGCGCCCGCCATGAGCAGCACGGGAGCGCAGGCGTGTGTGTTCCTGTGTGTGTTCACATATGTGTGTGTGCACATGTGAGGAGGGGGTTGTGCGTGCGCAAGAGTGTGATGTACATGTGAGAGGGGCACAGGAGGGGGGTCCGTGCTGCCGTGTACGCGGCTGTTGTGTCCCCCCATCCAGCACCCCCCCGTCCCGGGGGCTCTCGTGGCTCCGAGCACCGGCAGCTCCGACTGCCCCAGCTCACGGTGGAGGGGCAGAGGCCGCCCACCCCCCGTGCTGCTGGGAGCGGGGTGTCAGGAGCGGGGTATCTGAGTGCCGGGAGCCGATGCGGTGCTGGGGTGCCCCTGTAAAGCGCCTCCCCCGCCCCGCGCCGCCCTGATCCATTATTTATCTGCTCCATCCCAATATCGCGCCGCAGTGCTGTGTAACGCGATTAGGGCCGCGGCCCCGCGCGGCCCCGGCACATGGAAATCGCTGGCAAATGAATTTTCCTTTAATAAGGGAACAGCTCGGAGCGGAATTAAAGCGTCAGGAGCGGCGGCAGCGCCGGGGGGGGGCGTCGGGAGCCCCCCCGCGCCAGGGGACGGGACCCCGGCAATTACTGGCAATAAATCCTGACCCCGCGGTGGGCCGGGGCAGCGGCGGAGCCGGGAATAATGGGATTACACCTGGCTCCGGTGAACGGGGATGGATGTGCCGGGAGCCGAGGGAGCTGGGGATCCCCCCCCGGGGCTGTTGGCAAATCATCGATTCATTAACACGAGCGGCTCCAGGGGGAGCTGAGCCCGACTGCGGCACGGGGGGAGCGCGGGGGAATGGGATGCAATAGGGGTGGAATGGGATGGGATGAGATGGGAATGAGATGGGGTGGGGATGGGGATGGGATGGCAATGAGATGAGGATGGGGCTGGGGCTGGGGACATGGACAGGACAGCCCAGGGCTGGAGACACACAGGGCCCAGCACATGCCTCAGCTGCTCCCACATTTGTGTGTGTCCGTGTGGGCACAATTACCCCCAGCAGACTCCTCTGAGCCGTGTGTACAGTCACAACTGTGTGCAGGCGTGTGCAGGCGTGTGCAGGTGTGCACACAGGGCACTGGAGCACGAACATGCAGGCTCACATGCAGAGCCATCACACACGTGTGCAAGCACACACACACACACACATATATGGAGCCACACGTGCCAGTGCCAAGGATCGGCGGGGCCGGGGGCAGCAGCAGGGCACAGTCACAGGAGGGGCACCCAGGACAGGGTGGGTGCTGTGACACCCCTCACCCAGCACCGTGCCGCGGTTGGGGGGTCCCGCCAGCCCCGGCCCCAGCTGTTCCCCCCACCCCTCCCGGGCTCTCTCCCCGCTCCGGGGCCTCCATTTGTGTCTGGGCCAAACTCCAGCCAAATGGGCTGGGGCGGGGCGGGGGGGGGAGTGTGTTTGCATTTCAAAGGCTCCGGCTGGAGCAAACGCCGCTGCCCCCCCGCCGGGCTGTCACCCGCCCACACACCCTGACCCCGCACGGCACGGCCGGGATGACAGGGACCCCCGTCCCCTGCCCCAGGAGAGGGGCCTGTGCCAGGAACCCCATGGGGTCGATGTTCCTCCCGAGCTGATCTGTGGCTGTGGGGGTGCAGGAGGGCCAGGCTGGGGTGCTGGGCCGTGGGACCTCTGCCCCCCATGGGGCAGAGCCACGGTGTGGAGCTGTGTGCCAGCTGCCTGTCGGGCGGGGGTCTCTCTGTGCCAGGGGTGCAACAGCTGGGCTGGGGTGGCTGGAGAGGGTGGGAGGCTTTAGGAACAGTCCAGAGGGTACCTGATGTGGGGTACACCGGGACCCTTGGGTGACCTGCCGTGGGCAGCGGGAAGGTGGCGGGTGCCGTGGCGGGGCCGAGGCGGCGGCGGGGCCATGAGGATTCAATTAGGGCTGAGTGCGGGGGGCTCGGCTCGGAAATGGCCCGTCTGGGCGCTGACAGCCCAGCCCCCGCCCAAGATGAACGACCCCCGGATTAAAGCACGGAGGGGTGACAGGGGCACCTGAGCAGGGAGGGGGCCAAGGCAGCTGTAGGGGGACAGCACCCTGGCTTTGGCACAGCCGCAGGGGGGACAGGACCCTGGTCCCGGCACTGCCACAGGGCCACTGAACGGCTGGGAGGGGGTCCTCGAAGGCCTAGGAGTGGAGGGCTGTAACACCAGGGGTTGCCCACTGTGTGACCACCCCGTCCTACACCCCCAAATCTGGCTGGGGACACCTGGGGCCAACTTGCCCACAGGCCCCTCACTGGCACACTGGTGTCAGCAGGGTGGGGGCACCCCGGGAGTCTCACTGGGCTCAGCCATGCGTTGGACTGGGGGGAACACTCCCCCTCTCATGCCGCGGGACCCCGTGGGGGCCTGTCTGTCGCTGTGAGCACGGCACGGGGCTGGGGGATCGATGGCCACGCGGGTCACCGCTGCCATTAACCCCGGCGAGGCAGCGCCCCAAGGTTAATTAAAAAGTGAAGTGCAACGAAACGCGGCGGCGGTGGCGGCGGGGTTGACAGTGGCAGAGGGTGACAGTGGCAGGGGTGACGGTGGTGGGGGATGGAGGGGGTGGCACTNTCCCCGCCCCCAGCCACCACCGTAACTCTAGACCCGACAGCTGCTCCGTGCCGGCCGCCCACGGCCCTGCAGCCCCCAGGACACGGCACAGCCCCCCCGGCCCCGCAGCCCCCACGGCCCCCACAGCCCTCACAGTCCCCAGGACACAGCACAGCCCCCATGTCCCCCACAGCTCTCATGTCCCCACACAGTCCCTGTGGCCCCTATGGCCCCTATAGCCCTCACGACTCCCGTGGCCCCACAGCCCCCATGGCGCAGCACAGCAGTGCCGTGTTCCCTGGGCTGTCCCCGTCCCCTGGGCACTGGGGGCCTGTCTGCCCCCCCGGGGGAGATGGAGCCCCTGATGCCCCTCTTGGTGTGGGGAGAGGAGATGACACATGGCATCCTCTGGATGTGGGGAGAAGAAATGGCACATGGAGCTCATCCTGGAACGGGGACCCTGGTGACAGTGTTATTTGCCCTGTCAAGGGGACACTAGGACCCCCTCCATCCACATCCCCGGGGATGCGTCTCTGGCTTTGGGGAGCTGGGGACGGAGACTCACTGGGTTTGGGGACAGAGGGGTGTCCCTGGCTGGGGCAGGGGCTGTGCGGGCGCCCGTGATGGCCCAGACCACGGTGNGCACTGCCACAGGGCCACTGAACGGCTGGGAGGGGGTCCTCGAAGGCCTAGGAGTGGAGGGCTGTAACACCAGGGGTTGCCCACTGTGTGACCACCCCGTCCTACACCCCCAAATCTGGCTGGGGACACCTGGGGCCAACTTGCCCACAGGCCCCTCACTGGCACACTGGTGTCAGCAGGGTGGGGGCACCCCGGGAGTCTCACTGGGCTCAGCCATGCGTTGGACTGGGGGGAACACTCCCCCTCTCATGCCGCGGGACCCCGTGGGGGCCTGTCTGTCGCTGTGAGCACGGCACGGGGCTGAGGGATCGATGGCCACGCGGGTCACCGCTGCCATTAACCCCGGCGAGGCAGCGCCCCAAGGTTAATTAAAAAGTGAAGTGCAACGAAACGCGGCGGCGGTGGCGGCGGGGTTGACAGTGGCAGAGGGTGACAGTGGCAGGGGTGACGGTGGTGGGGGATGGAGGGGGTGGCACTGGTGCCTGCAGAGGGTGCAGTGGGTGCTCCAGAGGACACCCTGCAGTGCAACCACCAGCATGGGCTGTCACATGGAGAATGAGAGTGTGAGACAGTGCTGGGGGGGCAGGTGGCACCTGGAGTGTCCCTGTGTCACACGTGCCACATGGCAGAGCCAGGCGGGAGGAAGAAGAGGCGTCGCAGAGGAAGCCCCATCCTTCCTCCTCCTCCCACCCCGGCACTATTCTTAGCTCCGGTCTGTCCTGCATCCTCCCTGCTTGGCGGGGTCCAGCCCTGCGCCCCGCGGGACCCTCGGGGTGGAACAGCCGGGGGACCCCCAGCAGGGACCCCTCCATGGGGACCCCCTCCCTCCCTGGNCTCACGACTCCCGTGGCCCCACAGCCCCCATGGCGCAGCACAGCAGTGCCGTGTTCCCTGGGCTGTCCCCGTCCCCTGGGCACTGGGGGCCTGTCTGCCCCCCCGGGGGAGATGGAGCCCCTGATGCCCCTCTTGGTGTGGGGAGAGGAGATGACACATGGCATCCTCTGGATGTGGGGAGAAGAAATGGCACATGGAGCTCATCCTGGAACGGGGACCCTGGTGACAGTGTTATTTGCCCTGTCAAGGGGACACTAGGACCCCCTCCATCCACATCCCCGGGGATGTGTCTCTGGCTTTGGGGAGCTGGGGACGGAGACTCACTGGGTTTGGGGACCGAGGGGTGTCCCTGGCTGGGGCAGGGGCTGTGCGGGCGCCCGTGATGGCCCAGACCACGGTGACCCTGTGTGGCAGGACCCTTGTGGTGAGGCAGGCACGGCGGGGTCAGCAGCGCATTCCTGCTCCCGCGGGGCGATCCGGTTACCGGCCGGCCCGGCCCCAGCCCCGGCCCCGCCATTAATCTTCCTGGGTACCTTNTGGAGGGGGGCTCTGGGGACACCCCCCCAGGCTGGAGAGGGGGCTCTGGGAATACCCCCCAGCCTCTGCCGCCACCGGGGACCCCGACAATGATGATGTCACGGCCGTGGGCTCAGACCAGTGTGGTGCAGCTGGGGCCCCCAGTGCTGGAGTCTGAGCAGGGCTGGAGGGGTCGGGGCAGGATCCCAGCACCCCGTCCCGCTGGGAGTGGGAATGCCAGGGCACCAGCCATACCCTGCCCATGGAGAGGGTCCGGGAGCTCTGTCCTGCTGGTAACAGAGCCGCCGGCCCCGCGGGACCCAAGGCTTCCTGCAAGGAAGGTGGGACAGGGAGGAGAAGACAATAAACCCCAGGAAACACTGGAATAGCGGAGGGAATGGCTGCACCGCCGGCGCTGGCCCGAACGGAAGCCTTGAGGCACTGGGGCAGCCAGGAGGGAGTGGTGGGACCTCCTGAGCCCTGGCACATCGGCGGGGATGTCCATGGGCATTTCCTATTTTACTCAAATCCTGACCCCAGGATTATCCGCGTCTGGGGGAGTCAGTGAGGACTGGGGGACTGTGGGGAGGGGGCCACCAGTGACATCAACCCCAGCAGCAGCATGGGGCTATGGCGGGTCCTTGCCCTGCCCTGGCAGGTCCCAAGGGAAGGTGGGCTTGGTGAGAGACCCTCGCCAGGCCATGGCTGTGGGCACATGGCTGCTGAGCCCCTGCACTGGGTGATTTATGGCCAGGAAGCACCGGCATAGACGGGCTGGGACAAACCCGCCAGGAAGCGCCGACTTCAAAGGGCAGAACAATGGTGGGACGGTGAGCGCCGTCACACCAGGACCCACATGGCACTGGAACCCCTGCGGCAGCACCGGCACCCACACCATGGCACTGGCACTCACATTGTGGCATTGGGATCCTCGCCACAGCACCGGGACCCACAGGGGACTGGGATGCAATTCATGGCATTGGGACCTATTCCACGGCACTGGGAGCCCCACCACAGCACCAGGACCCACATCCTGGCACTGGCACCATGTCATGCCACTTGTACTGTGGCACCAGCACCCAAACTACAGCACTCACATCAATTTGGCCTGGGGACGTGTCTGCCACCAACCCAAGAGCACCTACACCTGCCCTCCGTGCCCACCTGTTCCCCATGTGTGCATCCCCTGTGCATTCCTTGGCACATCCCACATCCCGCCCTCTCTGCATACCATGTTCATTTCACATCCCACATCACACCCCATGTCCCAATCCATGTGCAACCCATGTTTGTTCCATGTCCCACCCCGTGTTCGCCCCATGTCCCACGAGCCGGTGGCTGAGGCACTGAGCCCCCGGTGTGTTCCCAGGGGGGTGTGCCAGGGCGGTGGTCCTGNCCCTCACGACTCCCGTGGCCCCACAGCCCCCATGGCGCAGCACAGCAGTGCCGTGTTCCCTGGGCTGTCCCCGTCCCCTGGGCACTGGGGGCCTGTCTGCCCCCCCGGGGGAGATGGAGCCCCTGATGCCCCTCTTGGTGTGGGGAGAGGAGATGACACATGGCATCCTCTGGATGTGGGGAGAAGAAATGGCACATGGAGCTCATCCTGGAACGGGGACCCTGGTGACAGTGTTATTTGCCCTGTCAAGGGGACACTAGGACCCCCTCCATCCACATCCCCGGGGATGCGTCTCTGGCTTTGGGGAGCTGGGGACGGAGACTCACTGGGTTTGGGGACCGAGGGGTGTCCCTGGCTGGGGCAGGGGCGGTGCGGGCGCCCGTGATGGCCCAGACCACGGTGACCCTGTGTGGCAGGACCCTTGTGGTGAGGCAGGCACGGCGGGGTCAGCAGCGCATTCCTGCTCCCGCGGGGCGATCCGGTTACCGGCCGGCCCGGCCCCAGCCCCGGCCCCGCCATTAATCTTCCCGGGTACCTTTTGGAATTCGCCGCCCGAGGCCCCGGGGGGCGCGGGGGTCCAGGGCGTGCTGCGAGGGTGAGGGGATGTGTGGGGATGGGATGGAATAGGTACAGGGACGGGCATCGGGATGGAGCCACCCCCCTTTCACCCCTCCAGGAGCACCCCCTTGTTGTGCCGAGCCCCCGCACCGTCCCCCCGGCCCCTGCCCCGCGGCAGGTTCCCGGTGCCGCCGGCGGAGCCGCGGGATGATGGCGGCACGTTCCCTCTCTATCGGGATCACAAGCAATTATCCGGCAGACGGAGACGCGGCGTTGCAATAACCCACGCAATTGATTTAGGGATCAGGGGACCGGGCGGGCGGCAGCCGCGGCAGAACGAGCCCCCCCGGCTGGAGGGGGGCTCTGGGGACACCCCCCCAGGCTGGAGAGGGGGCTCTGGGAATACCCCCCAGCCTCTGCCGCCACCGGGGACCCCGACAATGATGATGTCACGGCCGTGGGCTCAGACCAGTGTGGTGCAGCTGGGGCCCCCAGTGCTGGAGTCTGAGCAGGGCTGGAGGGGTCGGGGCAGGATCCCAGCACCCCGTCCCGCTGGGAGTGGGAATGCCAGGGCACCAGCCATACCCTGCCCATGGAGAGGGTCCGGGAGCTCTGTCCTGCTGGTAACAGAGCCGCCGGCCCCGCGGGACCCAAGGCTTCCTGCAAGGAAGGTGGGACAGGGAGGAGAAGACAATAAACCCCAGGAAACACTGGAACAGCGGAGGGAATGGCTGCACCGCCGGCGCTGGCCCGAACGGAAGCCTTGAGGCACTGGGGCAGCCAGGAGGGAGTGGTGGGACCTCCTGAGCCCTGGCACATCGGCGGGGATGTCCATGGGCATTTCCTATTTTACTCAAATCCTCAAATCCTGACCCCAGGTGGCTCTGCATCTGGGGGAGTCAGTGGGGACTGGGGGACTGTGGGGAAGGGGCCACCAGTGACATCAACCCCAGCAGCAGCATGGGGCTGTGGCGGGTCCTTGCCCTGCCCTGGCAGGTCCCAAGGGAAGGTGGGCTTGGTGAGAGACCCTCGCCAGGCCATGGCTGTGGGCACATGGCTGCTGAGCCCCTGCACTGGGTGATTTATGGCCAGGAAGCACCGGCATAGACGGGCTGGGACAAACCCGCCAGGAAGCGCCGACTTCAAAGGGCAGAACAATGGTGGGACGGTGAGCGCCGTCACACCAGGACCCACATGGCACTGGAACCCCTGCGGCAGCACCGGCACCCACACCATGGCACTGGCACTCACATTGTGGCATTGGGATCCTCGCCACAGCACCGGGACCCACAGGGGACTGGGATGCAATTCATGGCATTGGGACCTATTCCACGGCACTGGGAGCCCCACCACAGCACCAGGACCCACATCCTGGCACTGGCACCATGTCATGCCACTTGTACTGTGGCACCAGCACCCAAACTACAGCACTCACATCAATTTGGCCTGGGGACGTGTCTGCCACCAACCCAAGAGCACCTACACCTGCCCTCCGTGCCCACCTGTTCCCCATGTGTGCATCCCCTGTGCATTCCGTGGCATGTCCCACATCCCGCCCTCTCTGCATACCATGTTCATTTCACATCCCACATCACACCCCATGTCCCAATCCATGTGCAGCCCATGTTTGTTCCATGTCCCACCCCGTGTTCGCCCCATGTCCCACGAGCCGGTGGCTGAGGCACTGAGCCCCCGGTGTGTTCCCAGGGGGGTGTGCCAGGGCGGTGGTCCTGCGGCTCATCCCGCTGCCTGTGCTGACAGGCAGGAAGCCGGGGGGGCTCGGGGGGGCTGCAGCCTCCAGACAAAGGGCCAGAGGAAACTCCAGTGGCCAAAATAAACTGGGAGAGGTGAGGGGGTGCCCTCAGCCCCAGTCCCACGGCCCTGCTGCCCCTCATGCCTGTGCAGAGAGGGGGTGGGGGTGCCCAGTGCCCCTTGGTTAGGGACACCGACCCTGTTGTCACCCAGCAGCTGGGGTCTGGGGGTCCAGGGGTCCTGGGGGTCCGGGGGTGCTGGTGGCAGGGCAGGGTGCCATCCCATCACCAGCCTGGGCTGCTCTGAACTCTCCTGGTTGTCCCCCTGGCAGCTGTGGGGGGTGTGAGGGTCCCGGGGGCGGCACTTTCCCAGGCTCCACCATGACCCCTCCGTCCGCAGGAAGGTGCCCCCCCTGCCCCCCTTCCCACGCCGCCGGGTATCCCGGTGCCAGTGCCGGTGCCCACATCCGCGGGAAGTGGGCAGGAAGGGGAGGCCCGGGGGGACCAGGGAGGGTCAGGAGGGCACAGTGTGGTGGGGGCTGGGGGGGGCCGACGTCGGCCCGTCAGAAACCCCAGGCATCATTTAGAGTCGCTCAGGCAATGACA
>WEIV01009777.1:3342-35710 GCA_013390005.1 Calyptomena viridis
CACTATCTCCTATAGCTTTTAATGGAAAAATATTTCTCAGTTTATCAAACCCTGCAGGCATAAGAGGCAATGAATACTTAACCATGATTTTATTCTTTCCTTCTCTTTTAAAATATGCATTTTGATTTTAAAAACATGATTTTATAGTGCTTTTTCTATTCTATTTAACCACTTAGACACAAGCAGCATTCGTGTTTCTTATTCTGACATATCTGTCATTGTGCCTCATCAGTGCATTGCTGCAACCAAAGCTCATGCTAAGGGGAATTTTTTCCCAATAAATTGTTACAGGGACACTAAAGAAACTCCTCCCAACTAGTGACACTACTAACCTTAAAGAGACAGCCCTGTGCAAGGAACTGATTAGTCATTAGTAACTCTGCAATGGCTGTTTCTACTCTTTTCTGATAAGAAATAGCCCTGAACGTGTACAATGGAAGTGGAAGTGTGGCAGGGAAGGGAAAGTCACTTATCTGCAGTAGACCACTAGGCTCATTGTGGAAGTGTCCACAGTTTCAGACTCACACCCATCTAGGTAGTTGACAGTAATTCCTTTCCCCTAAATAACCTAAGCCTTTGCCTTTCTGTGAGGACTCCAAAAAGGATGTTGGTGGCTTACAGTTGGATTCCATGTAAAAGACTTGCATGGTGACTTAATGAGCTGGATTCATACAAATTACTCCGGGGGAAAAAAAATACACATTTCTCAGCTGTTCCAATCACCTGAACCAAAAATTTAATGAAGAATTAGCTCCTGGAAGTTCCAGGACTCAGGTTATCAAAGCTTTGTCAACATGACAAATTGCCTGACAAAATTTCTCTTTATTTAAGAACTGTTTGTGTCACTGGGGGGGAATGAATATATGCAAAGGGGCAAGGATGGATACTGAAATGTCAGGAACAGACTTTCTACCTGATGATAATTTCAGAATTACTTCTGGCCTCTAAAGGCATTCCTGGCCTGCATGGATTTGATGATTGCACAGATTTTGCAAGCAAGCACAGAAAAAATTGTGAGCATCAGAGATAATGCAGCACAGACTATCACAGATCAATACATGACCAAACGCAATTTGCCATGGTTAACGTGGTCCAGAGAGGTACACTAGAACACCAGAAGACAAGCATAGCTCTGTCAAAAGTAGTGCAGAGTTCTCTTGGACAGGATCTACATCATCCTCCATAGTTCTTTTCAGCCATGAGCAATCATTCTCACAAATTCTACAGGACAGTAATAAGCTTAGAACTGAAAAAGAACAGTTAAGATAAATGGATATAGAAATGCTAGAGATTCAATGACCAAGTGAAGAGTGCCCTATCAATCGTTCTCAAAAGACAGAGCACTTGCTGTCCATCTTTTTTCTTCATTTTTTTTTCCCTTTTCCACAAACGAAGATATAGAAGAATTCTGCTTTCTTACACATGCATCCTATTTTCTGATATCTATACTTATTGAAATCTAATTTTACATGTAAATTTTCAACAGAAATATGACTGGATAACTATATATCCAGCACAGTCTAATATAATTGACAAATTAATAAATATCCTGGAGCAGAATTTATTTACATTTGTTTCAGTTTTCATTTAACAAACAGAAGGAATATGAATTAGCCTTGCAGGCTAACTTAATAAACCTTGATTTTATTAAACAATCTCTTACTTAATATCTATTTCAATCATGACAGCATGCATACGACAGATTCCTTCTGCATGCCCTTATGCCCTTTCATACAGTCATAAGCCAGTTGCACAATGCACATCAACCTTCCTTTCTGCATTTAGTTGCTGTTTGTGGCAGGCTCCAGTACCCCAGTGAGGGAATCTGCAGATTTCCCTTTCCTCTGTCACACAAGGGGGAACCACGTGTTGTCCTAATTATATTCTCCATGATGGGCTGTGACTGTCTTGTACCCTATGATTTCTTCCTTGTCCTGCTGTTTGGCCATATTTGCTTGCTTTTCTTCACCCCTTGCAGAGATTTTATGTGCTTCCTGCATTCTCACCCTCTGATGCCTGAATTTCTGGCTCTGAACACACTTGATTTTTGATTCTGCCGAAGGCTCTCTTTTGATGCCCATTACACCTAGTTACCCAACCTACATCTTATTTCTTGCACTAATTGCCATACCTATCTTTTCTGCTTTCTCAGAGCCAGTTGTTTGGCTATAGGTCTTTGAAGGACATCTCAAATACCTCTGAAGTTATTTCTAAAGTTTAGGTTGTTTATTAAAATTTGACCAAAACAACAGACATGGCATATTGGAGGATTTCTAAATATCACACCTATCATTAAAAATCAACACCTGATAACAGAGATAAGGAATTCAAGAAGCACTCAGGGGACTATGAAATACAGCAGAAGATTCTGGGAGCATGTTAAAAGCTCTTTCATGTTCATTCCACACAATGGTTCTTTCTATAGCTACATAAACTGCTAATGAGGAAGTCTATGTGTGATGTCTCACAAGCTCATGCATGCATAGCTCATTAAGCCACAGAAACTATACTGCTGACACAAAGTGGTCCAAAAAAGGGCAAACAGGTGCACTGAACTCAGTAGGATGCATTTTAGCGTTTCTTAACAGTTTAATCCCTTCCAGAATTAAGGTAGTGTTCTCTGTGTTTCTGAAACATCAATATGCTTGTGCCTGCAAATAATGATGATTTGGGATCAATGAGGAGAAGAGTACTAATAAATACTGCCTTGATATCTGTAATCACTACACATAGTGTTTACTGCATATATGCATTCAAAAGATTTTCTCTACATTTTATTACCCATTAAAATTGGCAGTGTGGGTAGACAGTGGATGCACCCAAACACATGGTCTGATTCATTGCAAAGCTTCTAAAATACCAAATGAAAGCTATGCTAAGCAGCATATTTTTGGATCTTAGAGGAAGAATTCATTCTGAGATTACTCCATAGCCTGAGAGAGTTTTCAGTATCCAGAAATGTCAATCAAATGAACACTACAGGTGGCTTCCATATTTGCAGAGTCCTCTGGGGTGCCTGGCAGCTGCAAAATGTCTTCTATTAAGAAGGGTATTGACTAGATTGTGTAGAATTTTTTATTTATCCAGTTTAATTTTTTAGGGATATTTTTACTGTATGGAATAAATTTTGCTCTTCTTTGCTTTCCTTTCTCATCTTGGCTGGGAAGATAGTGGTAAGGGAAGAAGGCAATGCCCTTTATGGGGTTTAGAACTTTATGGGCTTCAGACCTTTAGAGGATTCATGGTGAGTTCAGTGTACGAAGAAAAGGGGACTAAGGAGAAATAACTCTAATCTAAATCTCTTTCCACAGCTTCCATAGTTAGGTATCACTAGTTGGCCATGGCTCTAGACACTCCATATATAGTAGAATAGAAGTCTTTCCCTAAAAAGCTTGCAGTTTTTGTGACAAACAAACATATAGAAAATCATGTGGAGACTGTGAATCAAGCATATTTCAATAATTTCAGTCACAGTTTGTCCTGCCTGCCCATCACTGATAAATTTCAGCAATGAGTAGTCTGAAAGAGGATGATATCTGACATGCACAGGTATCCAAGTGAGTTGTAGAGGATTCTTGATGTTCCTCTGGTGAGTTAAGGTAAGGATTTAGGAAGATGAAGGGGTTTCTGAGAAAACAACTTGCTCTTGTTCACTGACAGTCAGAGGATACTGGGGAAGGAGAAAGTCTCTTCTACTCTCAGGGTATTTGGGTGAAACTTCAGCAGGAGAAGGAAGTCCTTTTTATTACAGGAACTATCACTTATCAAACTTTTGGTGTTCCAAAAAATGCTCTTTCATGCAAATCTTTCTTGCTTTACTCATACAAGAAGTGTCTGCCCCACCTCTGCTAGTAGTATAACCAAAGAATAATTGGAAACTGAATTCTTTTAAATGTCTCTCAAACAAGTTGAGAGCAGTCCATTGCTAGCAGGTATTATAGCTCTCCAAAAGGCACAGTGTTTGAATTCCAGATAATCCTTTGCAGTTACATTAAAATAACTCTTGGGAAATAGTGACTATAAAAGAAGGCAGAACCCAGACTATCATCATTATTCACCACAAGAGACAAATATTTACAATATTTATGATATTGGGTGGGTAAGGCCTGTCTAAATAGAGAACGACAGCCATTTTTGAAGAGAAATGTGAGAAACAGAATTGGAATCAAGGCAAAATTTGATGGCTATGTCTTTTATGTCAAGGATATATATGGCAGCAGTATTGTACAAAAAAGTCTCTATCTCCAATAGGCAGGGAAGATTACTGAAGAGAAAAGTGTACAACTCTCTAGAGAGTAAAGCCTCGCAAGGAGAGAAGGCACATTTTACATGTAGTTAGAATAAAATATTGAGAGTGCTTTTTAAGTCTTTTTAAAGAATCAATTATACTGTTTTTCCAATAGAATTGTTTCAATTGTCCTCAGGCTTCTGAATCGTTTACATCCACAGAGAGATGCAAAATCTTGAATCCCTATTTATCTTATGTGACTGACAAGGATTTGAATTGCAAAGACAGCTGAAGATGACTGACTACAGAGAATCAGAAAAAGTCTGAAACTGGAGAAACTCATAATTACTTTCAATGCTTCTGAACTTAGTTTTACCATAACTTACATATGCCAGACTTCTACCTCACAATACTTTTAACTTACTTCTCCAAGTAGTAGTAGTAGTACAAATTTTAAGAGAAACAGATATAATTTGAACACTCTTAATAGTACTTTCTACTTAAATCAAAATTATTGTATAGATTCTTACAGAGACACTTTTTCCCAGCATTAGTCATTATTAGAAAAAAAGTCTAATATTAATGCAACACTATTTCCTTTTGCTACGCTTTAGAGATTATCCCCCAAGCCTTCTATTTCTGTTATCATCTTATGTTTTTAAAGAGACAGCACAGACCTTTGCCAGTCTTGACCTTTACTAATGATTGACTGATTCTTTTTATTTTTTTCATTCTCCAATCTTTGCTTAGAGCAAAATAAATATTGCTTAGAATATATGCTTTAAGTAGACAGAACTGAGTAGCACAGGTGCAAAAGGAAGAAAGAAACCTATTGAAAAAAACTGTCCTTTTATTGTCTTTCCCCAGTTTAAATGCTTGTATTAAACAACAAATTTAACAATAATTTATTCTTATTGTTTCTTATATATTAGAAAAAGTTCAACAGATAAAACCTAACTACTCCTTGTTTCTTAAAACACTTTTATGGCTTACTACCATTGGTTTTTTATTTATTGTTATTCCACATAGCCTGTGGAATATAACTACAGTTATAGTAATCTGGTCCTACTTATGCCTGTAATATACATGACATGTGGATGCCATAATCCACCATTTTCCCTTTAAAAGGCTACATTTAAAGAGAGAGTGGTGGTCTTAAAATAATGGATCCTTCTATATCCTTCATAAAAAGAATTAAAAAAGTGTTCTTTTATGTATAGAATTTACTAGGGAATAAAACTGATGATACATATTATGTTGGGTTTTCATAATTTAGACTGCCAAGTCTTACATTTGCTCTATTTTAAACTGTAAAATGATATAAAAAATAGCTTTACTTTTGTTCAGATTTTAATACTTTTGTCCTTTACCCTAGCTGCATGTGTTTCAGTGCAGCAAAATATGAGCTGCAAAAACAGCTGGTAATAATTTTAGACTATTGATTTAGATTATAGATTTAAATTATTTAGATTATTGCCTATGTTGGGTTTTCTAATTAATTTTAAAATAACACCAAAAGTTTAATTCAAATTAAATATCATGTTGTATTTTCATAAACTAGGTAAATTTATGTACACATTTACCTGTATGACAGATAATGCATTTGGAGGTAGGTAAATTACTAGTCATAAATAAATAATCACTACTAACTGTGAAGGAGCTGTTACATACTGAAAAGATAAACAGGATATTAGACAGGTAATTTAGTAAGAATTCAGTATTGTTCTTTAAATCATAAATGTGTTGCCACAGTTCAAGGAATTGCAAAACATCTGTGCCACAAAAAGTGATAACATGTACTGTTAGCCTTTTGAAAAGCAAAGAAAAGCCAGCTGTCTTAAACTTCAGTAATGCTTTACCTTGCATTTACAATACGCTAAATACATGTTTTAGGAAATATTGCTAGGGGTCAAATACTGAGGCTCAGCTCACAATTGACACCACAATTAAGTGACTTTGAAGTAACTAGCAATTATACATGCACTACTTTCCATCTTCAGACATCTCCAGCTAGTGAAGTCCTCCTTTTCATCTGTGAGTTCCTTGTAAATTGCTACTGGCAGTCCAACACTTTGGATCCAGTCATCCATTAGGTTAATTCTGAATGAATCATACTCATTCTAGGACATGAACACTCATGAATTAAATTTCATGCCTTGGGATGGCTGAGGGAGGTTGATCCACACCCACACTTGTTAACAGACTGCCACAAAGCAGAACAGGATGTAGGGGCATGGATACTGTAGAGTGGTGGGTGATAGAACAATCACTGACATCATCTTGCCATAATAAAGATAACACTTCTAAAAGAGAAACAAAATTCAAAGGAGGGGATGCTCAAGCCCTGAGAGATGCTGACTTCTCTTGGTACAGTCTTCTCTTTTGATTTGCTTCAGGCTGAAACTGTACTCCTAATTATATAAAGAGCTTAAGAAAAATGGATTTGAGGCTCTGAAGAGGGACCTGAAGGGATTGAATAGATTGGATGAATCCAACAATATAAGATTTAACAAATCCAAGTGCCGCGTCCTATTCCTTGGCCACAACAACCCCCTGCAGCGCTACAGGCTGGGGACAGAGTGGCTGGGGGGCAGCCAGGCACAAAGGGACCTGGGGGGTCAGAGTGACAGGAAACTGAACATGAGCCAGCAGAGTGCCCAGGTGGCCAAGAAGGCCAATGGCATCCTGGCCTGTATCAGGAATAGTGTGGCCAGCAGGACTAGGGAAGTGATTCTTCCCCTGTACTCAGCACTGGTCAGGCCTCTCTTTGAGTGCTGTGTCCAGTTCTGAGCCCCTCAGCTTAGGAAAGATGTTGAGGTGCTGGAGTGTCTCCAGAGAAGGGCAACAAGGCCGGTGAGGGGTCTGGGACACAAGTGCTGTAAGGAGTGGATGTGGGGTCTGGGATTGTTTAGGCTGGAGAAGAGAAGGCTCAGGGGAGACCTTATCGCTCTCTACAACTGCCTGAAAGGAGGTTGTAGCCAGGTGGGGGGCGGTCTCTTCTCCCAGGCAATCAGTGACAGAACAAGAGGACACAGTCTGAAGCTGTGCCAGGGGAAATTTAGGCTAGATATTAGGAAAAAATCCTTCACAGAAAGAGTGATTTGCCATTGGATGGGCTGCCCAGGGACGTGGTGGAGTCACTGTCAGTGGAAGGGTTTAAAAAAAGACTGGATATGGCACTTAATGCCATGATTTAGTTGATGAGCTGATGTTAGGTAATAGGTTGGACTTGACGATCTCAGAGGTCTTTTCCAACCTAGTTAATTCTGTGATTCCATGATCCTGTGAGAAATAGAATGTGTGCAAACACTTGCTGAATGCAGGGGCTTTGGTAGTTTGGCATTTTGATGTGGACACAGCAGCTTAATCTTCTTACAGGAAACTCTAGTTTCCAGTATAAAGAAAAAAGCTAAGAATTTCAAAATGAAAGTGATTTGCTTTTAAAATTATTAATTTGAACCATTTTCATTAGTGATTATCTATAACATAAAGCCAGACAAAAATAAAGACATCCCTCAATCTGAATATTAGGCATACAATATCTTCGCAATGTATTGTAGAGATAGAGTAAATAATCTTACTTGTGCAGTTTGTATTAAAGTCAGCACATTTTTTGCACAACAAATGCAGAAACAATATTGGGTTTATTTTTTTTTATGACACTAAGAGGAACATTTAAAAAAAAGTACGAAAAATAAGTCCTCTGACATGACAGTATTAAAAGACTGAAAATTCAGCAAAGAAAATATCATCTGCCTAAACTGAAATTGTCTTTGAATTTTGCTGAGCTGCATAAGTATGACCGTCAAAAATATTTGCTGTTTTTCTCAGTATCACTAATTTATCATGCACCTTTCTGCTGAAAACCAAGAAACATGATCCAGTATGCTTTTTGCTCATATTAATGAGTACAGAGGAGACGAAGTAAGAACAATGGATAAACAAAATTAACTCCTAAAGATCTTAAAGAATTGATATGAGTAATATACTTTTTTCTTTTATCACAGTTAAATGTCTTCCTTGCTCTCAAGTTTCTGTAACTGGATACCAGACAGACAATTTAGTAGTGTGATTCATATATAGCTTTAAATAACATCAACATTGTGACGGAATAATTCTGTGTCATGGTAAATTATTAACTCATCTCAGTTAATGGAGTTACATTTTAATGAATTTAACAGCCAAAAATACAAACACAATAGAAGATCTGGGCTATAAATTTCTATGCTATACCATACCTTTTACATTCCTGTTACAAAATACTTCTTGTTAAATGGTTCAATGTAAAATGTTTCTGAAAGCTATAGTTTAATATTTTTGGAAACCTGGCATTCATTCCCCTGCTCTGTATAGGTGTCATAAAAGAAGACATTCACACACTCCAACTTCAGGTATGTCATCCCAGATGTCTAAACAAATGTCTAAAATCCTGTACAATGGATTGTAAATGGAGCAAGTAAATGGAGCAAGTCTTCAGTCCAGACAAAAGCCACCTTGATGGGAAGAGGCAGGTAGCTTCAAAGCAGTTCCATTCTGATGTGATACGACTCATGTCACACAGGTGCCTCTTGATTTATATTGATCTTTTTGGGAACCTACTGTGACCAAGTCTTGACTTAGATTGATGTTTCATAATCAGTTTGAGCAAAAACACCTTCTCCCAACTTTTCTCCCTGGCTATAACTCCCACTTTCACCTCATCTTGGCACTATGGCTTGTTACACTCCTGTCACCATCAGCATAGCAAGAAATCCAGCTTAAATTGGTTGTTTTTCCTTTGAATCACTTTTCAGCCCCGTAAGCAGGAGTGCTGAAGCTGGATGAAATAAGAGGAGGGTGACAGGAGGCAGATGTCAGAGCAGCACAGATTTACGCCTCTTTAAAGTATTCATGAAACATCACACCATTAATGGCTAACATAGCTGCCAGGTGGAATTGTGTGTCCTCTTGAGAGGCTCCACTGACAAATTCAAGAATATATTTGAACCAGAGCGATTCAAGCTCAAAACAGTGAACAGTCTTCATAGGATAGAAATATCAGGAGCACAAAGGAATTGACTGTAGCAGAAGTTAGGAATCTTAATTGGGTTTGTGCATCTTATTCTAGATGGGATTTTTTATGGTTTTTTGTTTTTTTTAAATTCCTCTTTCATGGTGACTTTGTCAGAAGCATTTTAAACAGAAAATAACAAGACCAAGGGGTTTGCATGTCCAGAGACTGCAGGAAACAGTAGGCAAATTTTCCTCTTCCCAGACCTCTTTCTTCTATAATAAAAGTAGGACCCTGTATAGTCACTTCTTTCTTGAACTGCTGGCCCAGAATGCCCTGAAAACCAAACCCCATTTTCTATCTACCCTGGCCTCCTTACTTCAAGGAGAGACTGATATAAGGAACACCCAAAATAAAACAACTCTGAAATAGGATGCGAGTATTCATAAAACTAAAACAGCAGGCAGTGAATTGTAACAGGTATCAATGCCCTCAGAAAAGTCTTTCAAATACACTGATACTGTGTAGGTGTTCCTCAAGTGAGTACCAAAATAGCATTTTAGTTCTCATTTTAGTTTTTTATATAAACTAGGTTAAACTATTGTTGTTGGTAATATGTTAGCATATGTGTCCGCTATAGTATTTAAATTATTCTGATTAACATCCTGGAAAAAAACTAAAGATCATTCATTCCCTAATAACAATTCCAAATTACTTTGTCCTGGATTTTGACCTTCTAAATGCAACTTTTGTTTGTTTATTTTTGCAAACAAGAATAATCTCACTGATTTGAGTACTCACATGATGGAAAGTATTTGTATTTATAAGATTTAAGTGCCTGACATAGCCAAAGCATTGTGAGAATGTAAATGGCACTTTAGATACTGTATCTATTATAAAATATCTGCTGTGAGATTAATTACCATTTGACAAAAGAAAAAAAGTCTAATATTGGCTGCTGTATTTTGAAGCAATCTTTATAGCAGTATGGAATCTATTAAAAGTTTAAATACTCCTTCAAAAAGAAATCCTCAAATTTTCACTTTAGTGGGATGAATGCTCTGTTTAAAAGAGACTAGACTAGACTATACACACCAGAAATGCAAAAAATTTCTCTACTAATACTTAAACCTATGGGTATCTTTAGTATCAATCACTAAATATACTATAAAATCAACACCAAGAAGTTAGTCCTTCTATGACTTTTAATGAGCAGAAATGTACCATGCATGCTCTCAGATATCTCATGAAAGATCTGACCATGAATGAATAAAAATCAGAAGCATTTATTATTTCCAATTAAGTGCTTTGAAAACTGTGGAAGAAACAAAACATATGACCATGCAGCCTCACATCTCCTATCTATTAATTACATTAGTGTACAGAGAAGTAATTTTGCAATGCTTGTTATAATATTTTCTAAATAAGCCTAATGTGGTCAACTGAAGTATGTGCTTCAATTATTCCTGAAGTGAATATGAATAGTCACTTGATATGTTTTATTTCATGGAGTATGTAACATTCTACTAATATTTCCTTTCCTATAAATGCTAGCTATTGGTCTCATTGGTAATATAGCATATAACTATTTAAAGGATACTTTAAGCATTTGAAATGACTGATACACTAGAATGTGACATTTACTGCAGAGTTCCAGGTAGATGCTCAGGATAAGACTTGCAAATAACTACATCCTGAGGTACAAATTTAAATTTTGGATTTACTGAACTGAATGCCTTTTTTCTCCTTTAACTTCTCCATGGTTCTCAAGAGTTACTTCTGAGTTCAGCAAAACAAGTGTTTAACATCCATTTCTTTGTATACTTTCAGACTGGTGTGAAAACTAAGTGTTGAATAAATCTCTTGTTTCGGGTGATATTTTACTTTCTAGTGTGGAAAATAGTAGAAGTACCTAAGTAGTCCATTGTCAGAATTTTACCTCAGGCAAAAGAATACGAAATTAAAAGAGGACAGATTGTGGAAAATACTGCTGTGCTATCTTTTGCTTATAACTGTCCAGAGCATTCTAAAATGGATATAGGTCACCAGTTACGGTTGACATGTGAATGCTGAACACATTGCTGGTAATTTGTTATCAAATATGAAATTTAGATTAATAACCATGTGCATCTTAATATCCTCAAGCTCAAGGATATTAAGCAAAAGAGTGCACTCACCTATAGTTTTTCATCACACATTCATTACTACAAAAGTCCTACATGAAGGTTTACAATATATACCATAAACAGATGACTGTTGAAATATTTTTCTTATGCTACGTAACACCAAACTGAATTTCTGTGAGTATTTTTTTATTTACAAGTTCCTCAGATATGAAATATATAAGATTAAATAGCTAGTAAATCGGACGTCTTGACAAATATATGTTGATTATACCCATAATACCCTATGTAAACAGACAAGAACAGCACTTTAATATGCACAATCTGAAGTCTCAGTGTTACACATCTGTTCACATATATAAAAAAGATCCTGTTCAACTGTTTGCTACAAAATATTCATACTACTACAATACTCTAAACTGTCAGAGTTTATCAAAAGCATTTAAGCCTTTCATACCCTTAGTGTTCCTTCAAATAACTTTCCATTTTATCCACAGTAATGATTGCTATTAAGAATACATACAGATTTTGAAGGAGTATTCAGAATGAAACCTGCGTGCAGCACTAAATCTTAATACAAATCCACAGTATGTCTAAGAAAAAAAACAATATTCAGTGCAGCTTCATGTAAAACTACTCCTCATTTGGACTGCATGAGCATATGCTGACTTTACCAATAAGACTGGAAAGCATTTATTCTAGAACATGAAAGTAGACTAATTCCTGAGAGCTACAAAACTGTACTAGTATTTGTCATTCAAACAATACATTATTCTTGAGATCAGTATTAAATTTTGAGTTTGACATTTGCTACTTAATAGTTTAATATTTTTGCATGGCTTCATTATGCTATTTTTTTTTAATGCAAAGAAACACTCATGTGTCTTTCAGCATCAGATATGATGAAGTCCCTACATATAATTTGAAAACAAAAAGCACAGCTTAAAGGAAAAAATTTGGCAAAAAATGATCACAGAACAATGAGAATCTTGATGTTTCAAATTTACAAAATTACAGGGTTATTTAAGGACAATAATTTCACATGAAATCATGTACGCTATGTGTCTAAATTGCATTTCTTGGTATGTGGTATTCTTTACTTATTTTTATCTTGGTTACAATAGGTTATATCTTACTGTTTCCCACAAAGTATTCTTATAAAAGTTTTGCTGTATCTGATTATATTTTACTTTGCTAGTAAGAGACATATAGGTTTTGATTCTTTAAGAAAGTCATAAATAGAAAACCGAACTTTTGGATGATTATCCAACAGGTATGGAAAATCCCTTCAGGTTCCATAGTCTTCTCTCATATTATCAAAACAAACTGGTTGTACTGCACAAACAATCTGAAATAGAAAATTCTCATATATCTAATCTGTACATAGAAAATGAAATGTACATAGTTGCAGACGGACTGAACAGACACTTTTTATTGCATTAAATCCTATTTAAATTCTCAACACAGAAAGTACCTCAGTACAGTATATATTATTCCCTAGAGCAGACATTTCTCAATGCATTATAATCGAAGGTGAATAAGGTTTTACTACTCCACCGGTAAATCAGGTATGTCTTCCAGAAAAAGTATTGATAGAGTGAGACAAAATTTAAACAAATGCATTATCTTCTTTATTTTCTTTTCAAAACAACCCCAGTTGTTTTCTGAAAGGAAAAGCCCAGCTCCCCAAATCCCAGGTAAATAAAGAAAACAGATGATATGTGCAAAGTAAATTATGAATTTGCAGTTTTGATTACTCCCATGTGAAACTGTCGCCCACATGAAGTTGATTTAATCACAGAATGTATCAAAGAAAAAATGTCCAACTGAACCACATGATTGAAAAAAAGTTCAATTTGGTTTATAAACCATTGGTGTAATTGGATAACTTAAAATTCCTTATATAATGAAAAAACCCATGCTCTTGTTACAGAGTGAATATAGTATTTAAATGAAATGAGTAGAGATAAAATCTATAATTTTCGCTATTCTTTCATTTCAATTTCAATCCAGAAAGGAGTCACTGATTGCTAGTTATTTAATATAATTTTAATTTATTTATATATTTACTGATTAAGCTAGTTAAGGAGGGCTTTTATCTTTAACAAGGCCAATTTGTGTGGAAGATTTTTATGAAAACACAGTACTATAAATGAAGCAGCATTCTCCTGTCCCTGATGGGGATCTTCTTTGTATTATTACTTCAGAAATAGCTTATTAAAAATAGTTTAATGAAAGTTTTTCTTGAATATATGCAGGAAAGGGGGAGAAAGAAGAAATTCCCAATTCACTGGAAAATAGTCAATTTAATTTTATCAGAATAATGCCCTAGATAAAAATAGGAAAAATATCCAATGCATATTTGGTCACAAGAGTAATTTTTTTTTGTGTTGGATGATATTCAGGTAAATTCACTTTATTCAGATGACAGAGAAAGTGTTATTCCTTTTTTTTCCTCCTCTAACATCAAACCTAGCTAAAAATAGTTCAACAATAACTTTATTATTCTAGGTGAATTTTGGCATATCAAATTACAGCCTTGTGAAGAACCAGGAAACACATCAGAAAAATGGGGAGGACAGAGGCTAACTAGCCTGTGAGTTGTTTAAAGTAATTATTTCATGTTTTGTATTTTTTTAATTTAGATCCATTACTATCAGTTGTGAAATCACATCTATCTTCTTTAGAAACATGAGATGAACCAAATAAATACTAAAATCAGATTTTCTCAAGTCAGATTAGAACATATTATTTGTTTCTTTGAGAGTGACAAATACTGGACAGTGCTAGAAGCAAAAACATTGTAACCTGAAAGACAGGTGGAACTGAAGAGACACAGAAATTACCAATAAAACCCCCCAGAACATAATTTTAAATAAATTTACATGTCATGGGTGTGATATATTTATACCATAAATATATAACATCATCATGAATCTAGAATTAAAAATGCTGTTACCTAAAGTTTTAGGATTTTTCATATGTAAGAAACAAAATTAATTCCTTTTTGAACAGATCTGAATGGAAAGGTTTGTGTTTTTATTATTATTCAAAGAGGGACTATGTTAGCAGGGATTTGTTCATTTGATTTTGTCAGTATGTGGAAGGTAAGAGAAAGAATATTGTAGGATGCAGTTCCCTGGGTCATTATGTGCTTCGTTACTATGCCTTGGCTCCCATGGACTCCCATTCATCGCCAGCTTTTCTCTCCTCCCTGGCATATGCTGCTACCAGACCACAGGGTTGCTCACAGCTGAGTGGGAAACCATCTTCTTACAGGTCCAAGCTTTGCAGGATGCAACCTTTTGAAGACTGTATTTAACACAGTATTTTATCTGGAGTCATTATTTCCAGAGAATCAGTTAATACTGAGGTCATCACAGCTGCCTAAAAATCCTTTCAAGAGGAAAAAAGCTTAAAAAGAAAACAGTACTTTTACCCCTACAACAGGATTAAGTAAATGATTACAAAATTGGAAATGAAGTAACAAACAAAAACCTTTAAGTGCAGAACAGGATAAGTTTGAAACTCTCTCTCTTTCCTCATCTAGGTTTTCTCTCCTTCATTCATTGGGTCTCCCATGCTGTTTTTTATTAAGAGCCTTTGAGAAATTAACTTCTCCTTCAATTTTTATCTTGTGCTTCTATATCGCGCATTTCTGGTTACTGTTCATTGTAACAAAAAGATATTTCTGATGAGATCTCAAGATACCTGTGGCTCTCTAAAGTTTCTGTTTGCAGTGCAGCCATGCTTAACGCTCTCCCTAATACCGGTTGAATACCATCACACCTTTTCAACAACCAACTGTGGATAACTTGAGTGTGATGGAAGCCTGTAGGTGCAAGGATTGAGGTGTGCAGATTCTCAAGCTCTGGTTCCTCCCCTTTTGTCTTGGCAAATCAAACTGCAGCAAACTTATGCCATAGCATGCTATCAGTCACTCTTTAGAGAAACTCCTTCCTTAATGTGCACTCACCTTTCAGTCTAATGCTGTTTTATGGAAGTCATACAACATGATAATACAACAGGTCTGTGATCCCAAGACAGTAATTTCAATTACTGATGCAAAGAAGAAGCCAATATATCTCAATGATAAATGTCAGATGTAGTATCATCACTCAGAAGTGCTGGAGACAAATGAATATTGTCTGGATTCTTCCCACCCTAATTTAGACAGTGCATGGAGGTGCCCTGTTTAAGAACTGAATTCCAGTAGCTCCTTCAGCAGAAAACACTGTGGGGTTACTGAGGTCTTCCTCAAAGTGTGCCCAGCACCACTCCACAGGGGCCTGCCAGCAGGGGAAGATGTGGAGGTGAACCACCACTACTGACTTTTCAGTACACTATGCACACCAGCAGCTGCACACACATCCCTGTAACTCAGGTATGCACCTCCCAGAGCACGCCCTGACACATGCAACCTGCTTCAGTTCCAACTCAGGGTGGAGGACTAAAAGGTGAGAAGGGCAGAAATGTGGGACAAGAGCGGGGATGGTCTCAGATCCCCACCACACCTATTGGTGACCTGCTAATGAAATCCTGGTCTACCTCAGGCTCCTACTTCCTTGCTTTGTCTTTTCTTTTGTAATGGGAATGCCACTCATTCCACATCTCCTGCTGCCATCAACACATTTATTTTCCAAATAAGGGACGAATACACCTTCCCAAACACATTCTGGAGGACTGAGCTGTTTTCTGTCAGAGTCTAGATCAGTCTACAACATATGGTCACACCAAGATGCAGGTGAGTAGGAGGCTTCTGGTTTAGGCAACTGTCTAAGGTTTGTCTAAGTGAAACTTGGCATTATTCCAATGTTAAAATATTCTGTACGTTTTGCAAGATATGAACTGGCCCCCGGAAATGAACACTGGCTTTTCTCAGGGAAACACAGACCTTTCAAATGTTATCAAGCAGGACCAAAGCATTAAATGTAAGAGTGGAACAACACAATTTTCATGTCAGGGAACTATAATTTTTTTTTTCACTTGTTCCAATTCTCACAGGCTTTTTCACAGGCTTTTAAACAACAAATTATTATGTTCTTGTAACTTCTTGACATTAAGCTAAGTACTGTAGCTTCATATCCATTTATGGTCAGACTTTACCCAGCTGTGTCTGAAAGCAACATTTTCAAGTTAACTCTTTCATATTCATCAATAGTTATTTAGTTTTCTGAAAAGTGTCTTTTTCAAACCTATCTCTTTTCAAAACATTTATTCTGTTTCTTAGAACTATGAGAAATAAAAACTGAGATTAATTCTAAAAGTCATAGACAAAAAGCTTCTAGCTAGCCATTAATAATTACACTCTTCTTGAAATAGTCTCACCATACAGATATTTTGAAAGACAACATCAAAGCCCAGAAAAGTTCTGCCTTTTGGGCTTTTTTCAAAAACAAAAATATCAGTAAGCAACATTAGTTAAGAAACAAATGTGTAGATTGCTTTGTTTTCTGTTCTCTGGTCTTATGATCAAACAGCAGTGTAAAAGCATATGGGATTGTCACACAGGAAAATATTTCTGAGCCAGTGTATCAGAAACAGTATCTTCGCAACAACAGAAAGCAAATCTAGATGGAAATATGTTACATCTCTCCTCTTCTCTATAACTGCTTCTGAAAATAAGTATACCATCATCTCAGAATATTAGCTGAATAGCATGAATCATTTAATGCAATAGTTTGATAGTTAATATCAAAGAAATGATGAGTTATTCTCTGGCCACTATTAGCCATAAGCTGGCAATCACCATAAAATGCTCTGCCAATGTTTGTCAGAATTAATTTTTAAACCTTTTGCTTTTTCTGATGGTATGGTGCAGAATGTACTGAGTTTTGTTTGCTGTATTTTTTTTTTCTGCTTTAATTACCTCTACAGCAGTAGGGCACTAAAGTTACCAAACACACCCACTATCCACTGGACTAGAAAAAGTGAAACAAAATGGTTTCTTCATGCATAAATTACTCTTCATTCATCTATATGTAAATACTCTTGCATTCAGAATAATCAGATGCTATTATGGTAAAATAACTGTTTGCTGGATGATTTGATCAGCACAACTTTTATAATTACAGAATATCTTTGCAATTCTGTAAGCAGCCACCAAAACAAAGAAGTCTTGCAAGCAGAACTTAAATCACAAAATCCCACTGAGTCCCACATTAAGTATATATAAATGCACAGAAAAGGACTTTCAGCAAATATAAAGTCCAATATCAGTAATATTCAAGACCTTAGCATTCAATATTAATTACTAACATTTTTAAGGGGAACAACAATCTTCTAGATGCTGTATGATACACCTCTGCATGGAAACAAAGTATATTTAATGTCTTTTCAATGAAATTATTAATGCCAAAATGCCATCACGTTACCATCACACATTAACACATCAAATACCTGCATGCGATTTGAACAGGGATTATATTTGCTACTTACCTAACTGGGTCTCCTGAATTGTTAGCTTACTCTCCACGGGATGTAAAAGCTTTGGTGGTTTATCTGTTAGTGGTGCTAGAAAAAAAAAAAATTCACATGTATAGTGTTCTGATTATTATTGGGTAAAATAAGACTTGATTTATACTTATTGTTTCAGGAAGGCTTTGGTTTTTCTTTTGTTTCAATAATGTTCACGTCTTCAGTATCTGTAAACATTTTTGCTTAGAGAGTAAATATAGCACCAAAATTTAGAGTCTTTCACATTCTAAGGTATTAAAGGCATCTGTGTTAAAAAGAGTAACCTCTTTAAATGCTCACAAAAAATCCCCAAACATGCACTGACATTCCAATTTTAAATTTTCATAAATATTATCCAATTTCCTAGTTTGCTGTTTCCTTCTCTATACAATATAGTAATTAACAGAAAAATAGCATCAATTAAGTTACTGTAAAACAATATTGAATATTCAATGAAAATTTTATTTAAAAATTATATTACCAACACTGAAAAATGCTCAATTTTCAAAATCTGAGGGATGATACAATGAAATAATGTTAATATTCCTAATAAGGTGGCTTCTCTCCTCCCTTTTGACCTACCCTGAAATATTAGTAGACTTAAGCAAATTGTGGAATACTAAGAGTTTCGTAGGGGGTCAAAAACCTTCTGAAAGTTGTTGAAGTGTGTTCAAACCATGCATCCAAATAGTGCAGCTGTTCTACCAGATTTATCATCTGTATACTGAATTCACCGCAGTGACATTGATTATTACTACTTTTATTGCTGTTAGCAAGTGTACTCTTTACTCTCTCTGACAGGAGAGTGTATGCCATATGAAGAAAAAGAATGATAACACGTTTTCTTTTAATACTGGCAGTAAATATTCATGGGGAATACTTTTATAAAAGGAAACTTTTATAGTCACCTGCAACATTATGATATTTTGCTTTTCAACACTAATTCCAACTTCAGTTTTTAACACAGATTATGGGCTGTCACAGATTTAAAATACATTTGACATTTTGAAATAACTCTATAATATTTGTTCTCTTCAACTTGTCAAAATCCATGCCCCTTTTCTTACTGATACACAAATATCTATATGTGTATGGGCTTAATCTATTAAACACACTCTTCTCTCATTTTTGTAATAGCAGATGCATTCTCTTATGTTTTCTCTGCTCTTTTATTAAATTATCAATGTTCTTTAAAATATACATCATGAATTTCAACTTTGCAACAATTACAGAGTGGAACCATTATCGGCTCATGTTTCTGCTTTACAGAGATTATCCTTCTACTCTTCATGGGAAATCATTCCACATTACAGAGTTTGGAGAGAGTCACAGCTGTGAAAGACTTCTCGGCATCATCTCTGGCTTGTTACTTTTCTTTCTATCAATTTAATTCTTTTTATCTCTTTTTGTCTGTCTCTCTTCCCCCTGCCCTTGAAGGCTTAAGTGGGTGGAAGGGAAACGGATTTAAATTTTTTTTTTTCTTAAACTGTAAAATTAGTCATTCCCATTTCTTAACTTCTCTGTAAAAGCTCATAATTCATAACGAAATTGCCATCTTTTAAACATCCACTATGAATTTAAATTTAGGTTTGCAGTTCAGTCATTCTCAACTCAATTACTATACATCAGATAACATGTTCTGAGTCACTGTTGTTCTAAGTCTGTTGTGAAACTGAGCAAAATTTCCTTATTGTAAGTAAAGATATAGTAACTGGTGGAGTTAACCTGAATGCAACAAATAAGTAGATTAGAAGACTGTATTTTTTATCAGTTTAAGCAAAGATCAACTTTACTTTTGTGGTCCTGTACTTCAGGTCTGAGAGACTTTCTACTTCTAAAATAATAGGCCTAGGATCTTAATATAGGCAAATAAATCATCCTTACTCAGAAGTATGAAGTTATTATTGTGCCCAGTTTAATTTTTCCACAACTTGTAAGCTTCAACAAATAATCCAACAAAGAAAATTTTACTGAAAATAATAAATTAGACACATAACTGATGTATCAGAATCATGGCAGCATGTAGGCTGGAAGGATCCTCTGGAAACCAAATGATCCAACCTCCTGTTGGAAGCAAGTCAAATAGAGGAGGTTGTCAGGACCTCATCTGTTCTGAAAATCTCTGTGGATGCAGATACCTCCACTTCAGGTGTTCCAGCCTCCAAGCTCCTTGTGGCCCTGCACTGGAGTCGTTCCATACATCTATGCTTTTATTTACAGCAGAGACCCCAAAATTTGTCATAGTATCCCAGGTGTGGCCTCAAAGATACTAAATAGCTGTGAAGGATCACCTTCCCAGACAAGCCAGCTAAATTCCTTCCAAGAGCTGTGCAGTTGGCCTTTGTCAACTCATGCTAAACTTATTGTCCACCTGGGCTGACAGGAACACTCCTGCAAAGTTTTTTCCTACTCAGTCAGCTCCTAGTTCCGCACTGCTGCACAGGGTTGTTCCACTTCCAGACCAAGACCTCCCTCTTGCCTTTGTTGCACTCCATGACTTTCTCTTACTTGTCAAGCCTTCCTGAAAGAGCATTCCTGCTCTCTACTTTGTCTCTCATTCCACCCATTTTTTTCGAGAGTGCACTCTGTCTCATCATCCAGGAACACACAAACCCCCAACCAATAGTAAAATAAAGACACACCAGAAGTTAACTGTATCATAAACTTATTTTAAAGGCATAGTTATCAATATTTCTGGCCAGTAGGAGTTAATACTTAGTAAGACAGTGCAACTCTAAGATCTCTGAATTGGGGAAAATATCTGCATTTAAGTGTTGCATTCCTTTTGATGGCTACCAACCTCACACCGTTGTATAACTATACTACAAGGAATCACATTTCCCAGGGCCAACTCCTTTATCTATCTGGAAAAGTGAAAGTATCTCTGGGTATTCTGCATTCCAGAGTTTTAGACTGCAGGGAAATACTGTGAACGTGGGTAATGCAGGCAAGGGAAATAATTTTAATATCTTGATATGCTTAAAATATAAGCTTTTTCATATCCTTCAGACCATGGGTAATGACTTCTTAACAGGATAAACCCACTATGCAAGAGGCTATTTAAAATCAATACTATATTCAGATGGATATATTGAGGCTCAGTTATCTACTAAGCTGAAGAGAAAAAACATAATTTAGTTCTTTCTTTCTAAACTTTTACTAAATATCAGGAAGCAATCAGAATTTACAAAACTCACAACTATGTTAAATAACTTTTTTTTTTTAAATAGATGCAAGAAGGCAATAATTTTCATGTCCTACAAAAATATCCACGATTTCAAAGCACTTCCTCTTCTTTACTGCATGCAAAGAACAAGAATTCTTTTGAATATGTTTAGAAATATAAAGAGAAGAGCCTCTTCCCACCAGGTAGTACTTATCAACATGATTGTCACACAGGAGGAACACAGTGCTGGTATTCCTATTCTTGCATGAGGGAATTCTCAAGTCTCTTGGCAAGATTCTCAGTTTCTGGATATTATTATCTACTTATGCATGGATTCACTTCCTCCTCTGTCCTCCCTTCTTTTCCCCAGTTTGTTTTTTCTTTCTCTTTCTCTTGTTCACTCTGTCTTCTTTTTTTTTTTTTTTTGTTTTCTTCACATAAGAGTCAAGAACATTATCTCAGACAAAGTTAACCAAAGTGATTACATTCCTCTTGAAAAAGGGGGTTGACAGATCAGTGCCTTTTTATAAAAAGCTGTTTGATCACAAACAGTTTACAGCTCACCTTATGTTTGACTTCTGAAACATCACTGATGAATGATTTGAAAACAAATATGTGTCAAATTTGTTTTTCATTAGAAATGAACTAAGGTTAAAAATAAAAAAAAAATGAAGTAACTGATTCTGAAGCCTTATTAAAAATTAATATTTAACATCAGCTTCAGACATATTGATCCTAGTCAGGAAAAAAGTGCCTAAATTCACATTCCATGTCTATCGTATTGGATATACATTTAAAATATATTGAACAATTTGTCTTGCAGTAATGAAACTGAGAGCCACCATAATCAGTCACCCACCTGGAAACTAGCCAGAAGATAATACTTTTACATCAGCCACCTACTTCCATACTCCTCTTCCTATGTTGCAGCTTTAGCTTTAAATGTACATGATCACATGATACATACACACACTTGCTCTATGCAAAACACTTATTTGAAGAGATCAGCCACCTGTTAGAACTTAATACACATAATGAAGAAATCTTAATTCAAATTGTACATCCAAATAGGACTGATCTGGGTGACCAAAATGCAATAGCCTCAAAATGCACAAGCTTTGTAATAGAAAAATTACAATTCCAAATACTATCCCTTGAAAATAATTACAATTTATTTTAATTTCTTAGGGGAAGACAGGGCCGTGTGGCATTGTCTGCAACTCAGAAACCACGTTATTGTCTGGACATTTCATTCAGGGACAAAAATTCACAGGCATAGCTGCCTTACTTGGCCAGTCTGAGCTATATGTATTTTAAAACATTTCTTGTTCAACTATTTTATTGAAGTAAAACTTATTTTTGAGGATGAAAATTCTTCTGATCTTTCTGAGATTTGAGATAATACAATGAGATTAAACTTCTTATGTTTATGAACTTAGATCATTTTTAGAAAAAATGACTGATGTCCCTGGAAGATATCACAAGTATAGCACAGGATTAAACAGGGAGAAGAATTGATCACTATGAGAAAGCAAAGTATTCCTACACTTTGAAGTCAAAGGAAATCATCAACATGGAGTTCTTTTCTTGAAGTCTGCACTGTTTCTTTGAATTCACCCTGCAGTTCAAAAAGATGCCTCATCTCTTGGCTTGCTTTTAGAAACTCAAGAGAATTCCTCATTCCAATGTACTTTCCTGCTAATATTCTGAGCTTATGTTTCTTTTTCTCCTCTCTTCATTGTAACAAATGATTGTGGAAACAAGGCACTTTTGTCAGAGCAAGGATATCAGGTCTGACTGACTATAAAGCAGAACAGGTTGCCCAGAGAAGCTGTGGAAGCTCCATCCATGGAAAGGTTCACGGCCAGGCTGGATGGGGCCCTGAGCAACCTGATCTAGAAGGTGACCCCACCTATGGCAGAGCAGTTGAAACTAGATGGTATTTAAGGTCCCTTCCAATCCAAACCATCCCACAGTTCTGTGGCAGTGCCTGGCACTGCTGCCTGCTTCACATGCTCTCAGAGTTGGCCTGTGCCTGGCTGTGAAGTGCTCACCCCTCCAACCACCACAGCTCAACATTTATTCAAACATTGTCAAGCATGACAACCTTTACCAACACCAGTGGAAATTAGAGTAAAGCAATGGATTTGGTTTTTAGATTGCTGTATTAAAGTGTCTGGTTCATGAGAGGGCTCTTGGGACAAAGCACTGTNTCACCCTGCAGTTCAAAAAGATGCCTCATCTCTTGGCTTGCTTTTAGAAACTCAAGAGAATTCCTCATTCCAATGTACTTTCCTGCTAATATTCTGAGCTTATGTTTCTTTTTCTCCTCTCTTCATTGTAACAAATGATTGTGGAAACAAGGCACTTTTGTCAGAGCAAGGATATCAGGTCTGACTGACTATAAAGCAGAACAGGTTGCCCAGAGAAGCTGTGGAAGCTCCATCCATGGAAAGGTTCACGGCCAGGCTGGATGGGGCCCTGAGCAACCTGATCTAGAAGGTGACCCCACCTATGGCAGAGCAGTTGAAACTAGATGGTATTTAAGGTCCCTTCCAATCCAAACCATCCCACAGTTCTGTGGCAGTGCCTGGCACTGCTGCCTGCTTCACATGCTCTCAGAGTTGGCCTGTGCCTGGCTGTGAAGTGCTCACCCCTCCAACCACCACAGCTCAACATTTATTCAAACATTGTCAAGCATGACAACCTTTACCAACACCAGTGGAAATTAGAGTAAAGCAATGGATTTGGTTTTTAGATTGCTGTATTAAAGTGTCTGGTTCATGAGAGGGCTCTTGAGACAAAGCACTGTTGTTGGAAAGCCATTGGTTATGAAAAGCTGACATTGACTACCATATTCAGGAACCACAAGTAATTATGAAAATAAGGGGAAAAACTATAGCATTTCAGTTGATAATTGCACTGCCTTGGAAAACACTGATGTATACTTTTAGGTTTGGTTTCTTTTTTAATAGTAATGCCTGTAAAAGAAATAATGCAGTAGCAGTAGTCTACAGTAGATTGCAATAAAATTATTTGCAGCCTGAAGCGGCAGTCTTGAAACATTAATCTACTCAGTCACTGTCCAGATGAATATTCATAACGAGGACTCTCAGGTTACTCAGAGGAAATATGAGCAAATCAAAAAATGTCATGCAATGCAAGAATGTTGTTTCTTTTTATTTCTCTTTACATAGATATAGCCCTATATATTTGCATATATGACTAGAGAAATCAACGCCTTTTAAAAAATAAATATATGGCAAGGTCTTTCATAAGAAGGGAATTTTTTATACCTTTCTGAGACTTCTAACAACCTTAAATCACAGTTCTCAGTTACATTCAGATTAGTTTTCATTCACAAGAGTGTAATTTAAAATCACGTATGCCATGAATTGCACAGCAGCCCTGTAAGAATATACTACCTCAATGTGTGAACACTGAATCAAGCAGTTCAAACTGAGGGCAGATACATATAAGTATACTGAAGATATGTGTGTGAAGCCATACACATATCACATTAAATGAGCTGTCTAATGTGACTTAGTTATCACTATGACTGTCTGAAGATCAGATTTTATCTTCTGAAATAAATCTTGCAATGAGAGACAAAAAAGTCTTTATCTTTTTTCAGTTTATGTCTTTCTCATTGTTTTGTCCTTACCACATATTAAAAATACCTGAATCAATACCCCAGCCATATTGCCTTGGGCATACAAATGAAAATGCTCTTTATTTCTCATACTTAGTAATTTCTTCTGATATTTTTCCCAAAGTGGTTACAATCCTTAATTTTTTATGTAATAAAATTTCTCTATAAAGAACTATGCAATGAATTGAATATAATATTAGCCCTTCCTGCAAGAAAGTGCAGAAGCAGCTAAACTAGTAACTAATAAAGAGGCTGTTATTATGCAAAAGTTTCCATTATATATATCGAAAAGAGGCTTTGCTAAAATGAAATCTAAAATATGGGAAGAATATTTCCAAGAAGCCTTTTAAGATGTTTTAAGCCTGTGAGTCCACTGTGATTAACAACACATTGAATAGTGGAGAAGAGCAAACACATCCAGATGTTGGGGTTCTCATTATCTGCTCATCTCTAATTGAATCTGATGTGACACTTGTGCTACCCTAATGACTTCAGAAAAGATGTTAGTTTCCTTGAACACACAGTAGCATTTCCCAGTGATCATCTCCATGGAAAAAGTACATGCCATGGCAGGTGTTAATACAGTCTTGAAACACAAAAGCACCAAAGAGCATTTGTAGTAAACTTCTGAGTGAAATCAGTCATAACATCTTGATAGTATTGGTCTCTTTCTGCATGGCAGATTTAGTACTTATATATTGATTTTACAAAGCAGAAAGGAAGGAATAAAGCAAGGCTTTGGTGATAAAAGATATTTAATTATAGAGAGAGGATTCCTCCTCTTCCACAAAAAAACCACAACCAAATAAAACAGAGATACAAAATAAAAAACACAAACAAAAATATTAAAGGATCTAAAATACCCTATTTTTTTTTCTCTTTTGCATAGAGTTTTTTCATACTACAACACTGTTTCTATACAAAAATGATCCCTAAAACAAGAAAATGGAAAGGAGCTTTCTAGGTAGATCTATGAAAAGGATGGAATACTAAAGCCTGGTCTGTCTGCATGTCCATGCACTTGTACCCAAGAGGTATCAGATCATTTGAAAAAAAAAAAATGAAAAGAGATGGTTGCTGCTGTTGTTTTTGTTATAAAAAGTAGGTGATATATTATCAGTTCATTTAATGAAAATGAAAGCTCTTGTTAGCAAAATAATGAAACAATGTATCAAGGAGCACTTCCATCAGTAGATCCTCTGGTGTTTCAGCTTAATGATGAAGCTCATCAGCATGTCATCCAGCAGGAATGCAGTTAGAACCCATCAGGGAATTTGCTCCTATATCTACATGTTAGGTTATGCCTTTGTTTAGAAGAGTCTTCAGTGACGTGATATGTTTTTAAATCTTGCATAAGGCTTGTGAAACAAACAGAAACATACCCAGTATTCTTAACAACTAGGCTATCTGAATAGATGTCATATTCATTAAGCAAAACAGAGTTATATGAATCATAAGATTTAGGTAAACAAGGAAGAAAAGCCAGACTCACATATTATCATCAAGTAAGCATTCAGCAAGACACTACTAAAATTTATCTGCATATCATCATAGATTCCATTCTCATATCATTACCTTAATCTATTAATTTTCCTTTTATCTTTAGATAAAAATAGGGGGATGGAAATATCATGAGGTTATATTCTCTGCAACTAGACCAAATACATATTTTCTGAACATAAACCATGTCTCTAAGGGCCACATCTACAGTTTTTTAAATACTTTCAGAGATGGTGACTCCACCACTTCCCTGGGCAGCCTGATGGCTAAAATAAGTCACCAAACTAATTTTGCGTATTAAAAAGGAAAAAATCATTGCAGCACTGGGTACCTCAGAAATAATTTCCAAGCAGAACACATCAAATTACATGGGTTCTACAGTTTCATACAATTATCTAATTAGACTATCTAGCCATTACATCACAGTTACACCCCTCTTCCCAAACCGTCCCTCCTATTATATACCCTTGCCATGTCTCTGACATGCCTCCTGTTCCAGGTCAGGGGTCTCAGAAAGACCCCTGTCTTCATCCTATCTTCTTCCTCACTTGACCTTTGGTTCTTGGCACAGCACCATGTCCTCTGGAACAGTTTCAAGGCTTTTTTGGACCAGATTTGACTACTGTTGCTAGATGTTATGTCTTCTTTTCAGTCCAACTTCACAAACAGCCAGGGTCCTTCATCTTGTTAATGTTCCTGTCTATGGAAAACTTAGCAAAGGTGAAAAACTATTTTTAGAAAACTAGAAGACTTGTACAAATTTGTTAAAAAGCTATAAAATATAGGCTTTAGGCTACAAGCCTGTTTCAATACTTGTTCTCTGGACACACTCCAGCACCTTAATGTCTTTCATGGAGTAAGAGGCCCAAAACTGAACATGAGAGTTAGAGGTGCAGCCTCACCAGTGCTGAGTACAGGAATGTGATTGCTGTCCTGGTCCTGCTGGCCACACTTGCTGATACAGGCCAAGATGACATTGGCCTTCTTGGCCACTGAGGCACACTGCTGGCTGATATTCAGCTGATTGACCAGCACTCCCAGGTACTTTTTCACTAGGAAACTTTTCCAGGCACAAGTTAAAGAACTGCATTGAAAGTAGCATCAGTACGATACTGATTTTAGGAATTAAATAGTAATATTGTGAAAATGTTCCTGCCTTGCTTTTATTATTCTCTCCTTTTGTGAGAGTTAGGACAGATAGTTCTTGGAAATACAGTAGCTCATGACCTTTGAACAAAAATTCCAAATACTCTACGTCATTTTTTCTTTATTAATTAAATCTTTCTGCTGATAATGCTGACATTTCAGAGTAAGATTTCTCAGCCTCTGATGAAGCCTTGTGAAGGGAATAGGATCCTATGCACCCTGACCACTTCAACTCTTCCAATGTGCTGACATTTAAAGGCCTTGCAATCAATAGAGTTTTCTCTTTCAGAATTTGAAGTCAACCTTTTAATTTTGTTGCTCTATTTAAAAATCATCTGATTTAAAAGGTGACTCACTCTCATTCTCTCTGTTCAAATTCAGTTTGTCATTTGTTGTCCAAGTAATTTCAACGATTTAGTCTTCTGAATCTTCTTTTGCTCTCCAGAAATTTGGACATACTATCATTTCTTGTGATCCAAAAATTGAAAAAAGTCCATAATCTCTACTTTCATGAATGGCGAGAAGGCTTTTTGTATTTGTACTTCTCATTGAGTGCACTTGGGTTTTTCTGTCCTCTCAGGAGGCCTTGTTTGATCTGCTCCACTGAGGAAGGGGTTTTCCTTCTAAGCTGGGAGATCTTGGAATGTAAGAAAGCAAATAATCACTCCTACTCTTCAAGAAAGGCTAGAATGAGGACCTTGGGAACACAGAATGGCCAGCCTTACCTTGATCCCTAGGAAGGTGATGGAACAAATAGTCCTGGAAGCCATTTCCAAGTTCATTAAGAACAAGATGATGATTGGGAATAGTCAGCATGGGAAATTGTGCTTAAGCAACCTGATAACCTTCAGTGATTAGATGACTGGCTCTGGAGCTGCAGACAGGAGCTGATGCTGTTTATCGTGACTTTAGAAAGGCTTTTGTCTCATTGAAAAACTGGTGAATATGGACTAAGTACATGGATAATGAGATGGGTTGGAAACAATGAACTGCTGGACTAAGAGGGCTGCAACCAGCAGCAACAAAGCCTAACTGGAAGCCTGTACCAGCAGTGTGTCCCAAGGATCACTGCTGGTTCAGCACTGTTTGTCTTCTTCCTTAGTGACCCAGATAATGGAACATGAAACTGGGAAGAGTGGTTGATGACTCAGAGAGACCTTGACAGGCTGGAGAAATTACCTGACAGGAGCGTCATGAAGTTCAAGATGAAACACCAAGTCCTGTCACTGGGGAGGAATAATCCTAAGCTTCAGTACAGTCTAGTAGCCAAACAGCTGAAAATTAGATTGGCAGGGAAGGAACTTGGATTCACAGAGACCAAGTTAGCCATGAGCCAGCAATATACTCTTGCAGCAGTGAAGATCAACAGTGCCCTGGGCTGCATCAAGCAGAGCATGGCCAGTAGGTTGAAGGTCATTCTTCCCCTTTGCTCAGCTGTGATGAGACACATCTGGAGTGTTGGTCCAGTGCTGGACTCTCCAATATAAGAGTAATATTGACATACTGGGATAAGGATAGTGAAGGGCCACAATGATGACTAAGGGACTGGAGCAGTTCAGACAAGGAAAGATTGAGAAAGCTGAGACTGCTCAGCCTGGAGTAGAGAGGGCTTAAAGGATCCTGTCCATGTGTAAAAGAGACTTAATGGGAGAAGTCAAGACAAAAGAGGCAGACTCTTCTCAGCGATGCTAAGGGACAAGATATGAGGCAATGGGAAATTCCACTTAAACATCAGGAAAACATTATTTACTACATAGGTGGTTACACAGAGGAACAGACTGCCCAGAGATGCTGCAGTGTTTCCATTGTTAGCGATATTCAAAATTGGGCACAACCCTCAGTAACCTGCCCTCATTGACCCTGTTCTGAGCAGGGAATTGGACCAAAATATCTCTAGCAGGTCTCCACTTGCTATTTAATTTGTAGCAAATATTTTCACTTTACAATCAGGTTTAGAAAGGCTGGAAATTCCCTGGATGTCCTGAGTAGTTAGTGTCTGTGCAGCAGATGAGACGGAGGCCATGTCATGCCAATTGCACTGTACAACTCTAAAGTTTATCACACAGATGTTCTGCCTGATTCTGTTCTGTGCATACAGACCCTTCCATTTTAATAGCCAACATCCTGGCACAGAGAACTTCAGGTTTGCCTTATCTCTGTACAAATCTTGTCTGAAGTCTAAGCTGTTCAGTTTTAGTTTCTGTAGCTTTTCTGTTTTGTAACATGGTAGGAAATTAAGATCTATCATAGGAAAGTAAAACCAAAAAAGTTACACAGATCAAGTAAGAGGAGAGAGGAGAAAATGCCTGAGAACAATAATATCTGACACATATTGTCCATTTGATGTTCCAGGATTTAAATAAAGCTCTCTATGCAAATCCAGTATGGCAGATGTTATATTAGCACATATCATATGGTTACTTGGCAACAAACAGAGATTAGACATTATAAACATTTGGTCTGCAGAAATGTTACCAGAGCTGGTGGTTACACAACCATATTTAATGCTTGGGGCATAAAAAAATCCATCCTAGTTTTGTATAAAAAAAATGTCTGCAAAGCGCACTACAAAAGAAGAAAATCTTATTGAAAATTACACTCCTATTACATAGAACAAACACCCCCCCCACTTTTAATTACAAATAAATTGGTAAAATACATTATTGCTGGCAAACAATGTGGATAATATTGGATTTTTTTCCAGACAATGTACCTGGGAAATGATGACAGAATCTTACTGCTTTAGTTGATTTCTCTCCCCTTCCTCCTCCCTTCTCTTATTTTTCTTTGGAAACAGCAAACGGTAGCTGGACAAAGTTATTTTACTGATTAAGGAAATTCATGCCTAATAAAACATCTGCACATCAGTTTTCTTTGCCTAGAAGCATATATGTTTTCTTTGGCTATAAAATCTATGTCATCCTATGCCTTTGCAGAATCTGTACCATCATAAATTCACAATAAGTCTTTTGATTACTATTACTCAGTTGTCTTCATAATCAAATATCTTAGGCTAGAGGAATTAGAATTGGAAGGCTTTCCTTTAGTTTTCTTCAAACCTGTCATTTCTTCTGACTCTAACAACGAATTTTTATTGGAATGAACAACTTGTCTACACAGAACAGTAAAGTTATTCAGAAAATTTCTAATTCTGAAGTTTTCACTAGAGACGTGTACATTTCCTGGCAGGAATATCTAAAGAAAAAACCCCCATGACACAATGTTTTGGGGTTTCTGTGGTTAAAATAAAAATTGTTGATTTCAGATACAACATTTAGAGTAAGACCTGCTTAATATTATTCCTTGTCTGCCTAGATTTCTGCTTCTTGGCTCTTGTGCACTTAATTTTTTTGCAATATTTTGCTTTGAATCAAGGCTGGAACTAGAAGATCAGAAATACCACAAACTCTTTCAACTAAGGGACTAGCTAAATACTTCAGAATTTTCTAATCTACTCTGTGTCACGAAGGCACTATTCTGTGTCATACAGAGGTGTATGATCCCCACTAGAAAGGGCATATTAGGACACTGTCGTGGCTGGGCTAAAATAATCTATTTCAGAAGTTCAGTAATGTGAGCTGGTGAGCAAGTAAAGAGTGCATTGCTAACAAATCCATCTGCTTCTAGTGTTTGAGCGACATGCTGCTGAAAAGTGCTTCACTATAGCCTATCATTAGTGATTCGGGAGCCTTAATTCAGTTTCCAAAGACTGGGTAGATGTTTAGGAGGCTAAGTGTCATACCAATTCTCAAAAACTCATGACTCGATGTGCATCCCATTTGTTCAATTCCTATACTTTTGTAAATCCCACTTGGTACCATAATCCTTATGTAAATCTAGGAGGAGGGATCTGAATACCTGGAAAGCAAGTGACTTGCCTGAAAAGTTTTCTTTGGCTGAAAACTCAATTTTCCAGCAAGTTAGACTTTCCCAATGGATAAGAAATCTGTAATGCAGAGTCTGTGTAAAAAGTAGCAGCATAATCCATTTTACATACAAATACTTTTTGCTTCTGTCTATATGGCTGACTTTTCTCTGCATGTTCAAAGTTTTTGCTATGCAATACTGGAGAAATGAGAAAAATAGCTGTCAGTTTAACCACAAGATTAAAAATGTAGATCTGCAACATTTATAGGAAATGAGGTTGTTTTTACTGGGAAATAGAGAAAGAAAAAAATCAAATAAAAAATGTGGAAATTTTTAAATATGACAAATAAAAATTACAGCAAGAATAGGAAAAGTTTGTTTTCATGAGAAAATATTCATATATTGATTGGGAGATTGAAATATTTCCAATGAACATTCTTGTGTTCCATTTTGATAGCAAGGAACAAATTTCCATTCCACAAAAAGCTGTGTGTAGAAACTATTACATTACATAGCTCTGGGTCTTTTCAGCAAAGAAAGAAGGTAAACAAAAGTTATTATCCAGCAGTAATAGCTATATTTTTGCTATAGTGCACTGTTCGCCCAAAAGACTGACATCTCTGTTTAATACTTTTAAATTCTCAGTAATAAGAACAGACCCCATGTTACTATTAATATTTATGCAGCAAACTTTAGGACACAATGTGTTCATATGGGCCCACCTCTCAAGCCTGTCAAGATTCCTCCAGTATGTTGACCGCACAACAAAGCCTGAAGTCGTTGTCAAACTTATTGAAGGTGAACTCAATCTCACTGTCCATGTCACTGACAAAGATGTTAAACAGCACCAATCCCAATACCTAGCCATGAGGAATGCCATTTGTGACAGGACTCCACTTGGACATCAAGCTGTTGACTGAAACCCATTGAGTGTGACCATCCAGTCAACTTTTTTATCCATTGAATGATCTGGTTTCTCCAGTGTAGAGACAAGGATGTCATGCAGCATGGTGTCAAATGCTTTGCACAAGTCCAGGTAGATGATGTTAGTCATTCTTCCTTTGTCCACAATGCTGTCAATAGAAGGCCATCATATTTTTCAGGCACAATTTGCCTTTAGTGAAGTCATGCTGGCTGTCACCAACTATCTTTTTATTTTCCATATGCCTCAGCATAGTTTCCAGGAGGATCTGCCCCATGATCTTGGCAAGCACTGAGATTAGACTGACCGGCTGGTAGT
>WEIV01009777.1:36386-48131 GCA_013390005.1 Calyptomena viridis
TTTACTATCTCAAATGGGTTTCACTTGGACTCAAAAACTAAACAGGCCTTTCTCATGCCTGACTTATAATATATAACCTTGAGTAGAAACTCTGAAAGCAGCAGATCAGTGCCAAAAAATAAATAATGACACCATTTTTAAAATAAACTGAAAAAGGTAAGTACTATTCTTTTTTTTTAGCAGTTTGAGTTTTGTTTATGGTGTTCCTCTCTGCTTTCTTCCCCTCTGTTCAGCTTTCCTATTTGTATAATGAAAATTTGGTTAAAGTCTCATTATATTGTTTGGAGCTGAGCACCAAGAAACACACAATAAAAGGTGATGTAACAGCAAATGGTACCTCAGCCAGGGTGGTGGCAAGCTTAATAGGCACTCACTTAAATTAGTCATTGACTGAACTAATATCTAATTTCTGATGCAGAGACCACCACAGTGGAGGTTCAAAAGAGACTGAAAAAACAGTCTAAGAAAAAGGAAACTCAAAGATACTTTCTGAGTTAGGACTATGTATCATATATCTTCAGAGAGAAAAAGAACAAGAAAGGAAAGCAAATCACTTCCAAATTCACTTTACATAAGGAAGAGTGAAGGAAAACATGACAACATCATACATTTCTGGCGAAGTTAACTGCTTGATGAATAAGTGCAATTCTTCCAATTTTTGCAGCGCTTGAAGCTTTTCCTCCTACTGTTACTTTGCTACTTACTTTGATAGAAGTGAATTTATCAAGTCTCTATGGTGTCCCAAACCAATTCCATATGTATGTATTTATCTTTCATACATATTTTAAAAATATTCATCAATATGCTACAAGTTAAATATTGTTCAGCTAGATTCGCTTCTGATAAATTTGAAATGAATACATTTCACTTACAACAGTGACAGAAAAATAAGTAAAGAAACAAATTATAAAAATTACATGAAGCCAGATACATTATTCTGTATTTTCATTCTGAGAGTGAAATTGGCTTTAAAGTACAAGGGGGATTTAAGCTATCAGAAATCAACAAGCAAAAAATTGAAATATTTTTTGCTGTAGAACTCTGGACCATGCCACAGTCATTTTCCTATGGAAAACCTCATGTTAGGAAGCAAATGTGGAGGGCAAAAGGAGTCACATTGAATGTGTGTTTGTTGACACATGCACATCTTTTTTGCTCCTCCTTGTTTTTTAAAAGGAAAGGTGGGAAAGGAGAACATTTACCTCTGATACATGCTTTAAACCAAAACCAACTGTATACACTAGAGAAAAAAAAATTGCAGTGCAAGGAAAAGCAAAAAAAATATATAGAAAATTATGCTAGAAAATTTTCAGGTGCAATGTTGGACAGATTTAAAAAAAAACATATTTCACAAAGAAATATTGTAAAGTTTTTAAAAGCATGCTGTAACGAATCTTTTTGAATAGAAAGTATCAATGAAAAATTGTAAATCTTGGAAATATCTGGTGCCTTATTCATACATTAATCAGAATACCTTATCAACATGTGGATATTTCANTAATTTTTATAATCATCTGCTGTATTTTCTACAATAAAGAAAGTTTGGGTGAAGAAGGGAGGCAACTTTATTCTCATTCACTTTTGCTTTGCCCATGAGAGAATGGCCTCACACTGGAATATTGACATATGAATTTATGCTAAAATGAGACTCTTCCAAAATTTTCTGAAACAGGTTTTTGACTGCTAAACTTTTTACAAAGCAAATAAGGGCCAATTTCTCTGCCAAGTTTTTATTTGAAAAAAACAGACTTACTAAAAGCTGCCTGCAAGTGGTAGACAAGTTATTAATAGCTGAACATTGGCAGCAGACTAAGAAACATTTAAAATGTTTTTAATCTTAAGATTTATTTCATACAATAGACTTCATTTTATGAATCAATGTCAGAAAAAATTACTTTGAAGTTAAGAACAATCAGATAGTCTGAGATCATTTACATAGATGATAGTAATCTTATTATTGTAAACGCACCTTAAGATACACTTAGTAAAATGATTTCACCTCCCTATTAAGCATTTCCACTTTTGTACTCTTCTGTATAAACTGTTGCCTGCATAGTCTGCAAATATGTTTTAACTTCTTCATTCCCCATTCTCCTCGATATTTAAGTTACTTTAATGCTCTTCTTTTGTGTGTGAGTTTTGGACATACACAAATGGAGAAAGACAGAACTGAATACAGAAAAGATAGANCTGTAACGAATCTTTTTGAATAGAAAGTATCACTGAAAAATTGTAAATCTTGGAAATATCTGGTGCCTTATTCATACATTAATCAGAATACCTTATCAACATGTGGATATTTCAAAGAGTTTCTAAGAATGTACATATTGTGTGAAATATCAGAATCACAGACTANGTCACATTTCTGTAATCCTAGGATGACTAAAAGTTGAAACAATTATTGGACAAATAACACTGACCTCTAATGAAAGTAGGACATTCAAGGAAATAAAATAGACTGTATAATAGCTTCTGTCTTTAAGCGAAAGAATTGTTGGTTTTGAGATGAAAATTAAAACGTGCAAACCCCTCACTGTCCTTCCATCTGCTGAGAATTATTTGCTTATAGAAGAATTAAACTACTCTCACACAAGGTAACTTCTTAAATATATTCATTTTTTCTAAAGATTTTCCTGCTGCTCAACATTTTTGTCTGTGTTTTACATTCAACCATTGAACTCCTCAGCAGAAATAATTTCCACAGATCATTGTATGCAGGACCCACAGCTCTTTAGAGAGACGTAGTTGACTTGCACTAAAACCATGAGCAGCGCTTTCAATTTCCCTACTGGTTTACAGAGAGCAAGCTCTGCCTTTGGGCCAGTTGATCAAATCTGAGACCAGTTTCACAATGTGTCAGCTGGTGCAAACCCAGTAGTCTGGTGTTCTTCTGTATTATCTGTAGGTAACAGATTCACTGAGCAAAATAACTCATAGCAAACTAACTCATCACCATGGAGCTCCTCTAAAGTAAGTTTGTTGTTTCACTAGGAATGGAAGTCGAAGGCCTCAGAACAGACCAAAAAAGAAAATAAAAGTTCAAAGATATAGATGCACACTCACAACTTATTTTCCGAGCTGTAATGCAGGGGCAACAGATGATAGGATGGATAGAGGAGGAGCTAAGAATCAAAACCACATCAGAGATATCAGATGTGAAATTAGCCTTTTTTTTTCCCTTGTAGGCATCATTTGTTTAAAGATTTTGAAAATACCTTGCATTATAAATGAAAAGTAAATACTTAATTGTATTTTAGTGAAAAAAATCAACAAGAGATTCCCATTTCCCAAAAGTGTGAACAATACTGGATACAAAACTTTAAGGAAAAAAAAAAACAGAAAAACAACTCCCAGGTTGGACTCACAGTGAGAATATGGGAAATATTTTATAGGTCTTATCCATGAATTTTATTCATGCAATTAACATGATTAAGTACAGTTTTCTCACCTGATTTAATTAGCTGTAATCATACCAAACTATTGTAAATTGGGCATTCAACATATATGACACATCTTCTCAAATACATGTACAATTATTGTGAAAATGGGTGTAATAGTAGCATTCACTAGCCCAAGGCAATTACAATTATAAGAAGTGCTTGTTTGGTAAAAAGTCATAATGATGCCTTGCATTTGCCTGAAACAGTCTTGTCACTGCACAAACTATAACAGTGGAAGCATGTTCTTAACAACCATGATTTAGTAATTAAACTTTGAAACTAATTCCATGTGCTTCTGAATATTTTAACAGTGAAAATTTAAAATATATTATCTTGATAGAAATTATGGATTAAGCTTTAATTTTTAAAATTTTTTTATTCAAGCAGTTTATGCACTTACCTATAGGCATATTGCCTTATAAAGTATGCCAGTTTTATGAAACAGCAATGCTCTGACCATGATAATTCCTCAAAGCTATGTGAATTGCTGAGACTTTTTTTAATGACCCTTTAAAAATTACATTAATCCTCAAGTTTCTTCCCACTGTCTCCTGATTAATTCACTTGCATTTTGCTGGAGGCTGCACGCACAGTCTTTGCCTTCAGCTGAAAGGCTGGGGAGGAAGTTTTCAGTGCAGTTCACATTACATCAATCAAGGACAAGCGCTCTTTCTCCATCCCACCACTGTGTATTAGTGACCTGGTTCCTGAAGCCAGGACTCTGCCAGAAAACAGTTTTCTTGCCTGCATCTTAACACACTATAGTTGCAGAAGATGTAACGTAATTAGTCACCTTAACATTTGCTGCCAGCAAGTTGTCAAACAGTATTTGGAGAGAGGGGAAGGGGAAGAGTATAGAAATTGAGAGAAATCTTAAAGTACATTATTGCAAAAATGAGTATTTTTTAAGCATCCCGTACCTCATGAAGGAACTGGAATATCAATGAAAACTAAGCTGGCTGCTGTTTGAAAAACATGCAGAAAATGAAAATGCATAAAATTCCTGTTTCACATAATGAATTGACCACAATAAACCTATCAAACCCAAGAAATACGCAAAATCTATTTGTGGATTAAAAAAAAGATATAATGAAAAATTGTTGTCAAATTGATAAAGCATCCCAACTGAAGAATGGTTATTTGTTATAGGTTTTGCCAACTCTGTAGTAAACCACAAACTTTTTAGGATAGGGTTACATTTCTTGGGCTTTTTCCCTTTAAACAAAAAGTCAAAGAATATGCATAATTTAAATATGTCATTACAAGCTGGTAGCATAAAGTGCTGTGATATATGTGAGTACCGAAAGAGTATGTTTTCTCTCTTGTTGACTACATGTAGAGGTGAAATATAATACAAAGTGCTGTCCTTCAACTACATATTCTGTACCAAGGCATAGTATCGATATTTGGAATGACAAAGTAACTTAACTGTACAGATAAGCAGAAGAGAAGAAAGAGAATACAATTAGAAAATTTACAAATCATATAAAAAAATTTACAACTTATTGAATTATAAGACTCCTCCCTTGAATAATCTGTCACACATGGTGACCTGTGTCATTGTTTAAGGGGCATCATTTCATCTATTTCACTGCCTACTTCATCTTTGCTTCCAGACATATAACAAGTATATGGAATACCACCTGTCTTCCCATGAAATGCTGTATCCTTTCAAATGTCTATTTTGATGAAAACACATCCATCTAATTTTCCTTTGGAAAAACAATGCATTACCTTAGCTTAAAACCTAAATCTATCCAACATTTAATATACAAAATTGTTTATCTCGTGTACCACAACAAATGGGAAAATATATAACCCCCCCCATATTTTAAAGTTTCCCAGCTATGGATCATATATGTTCCTTAGGAATTTTCACAGGAAGGCATAGGCTTTTTTAGCAGTAAAATCAAGCTGAGGATTTTGTTTACATTTATATGTTCTCAAATAAGACCAAGTTACCACTAAACTAATATAAATATTTAGTTAATTTTCTTTATGATTGCACTATTTATTTATTCACGGGCAGACACATTGTATCTAATAATAGCCTTCTACTTCCCTCTGTACTTTCCTGCAAATAAAAATATAATCAGGAAAACTGTTCAATTTTCTTACAAAAATAATTGGCAATGACATCTGAATGCTTCATTATCTCCACAAAAATTATCAACTTTTTCCACAAGATATATTCTTCTGCATAAGAATATATATTATCTGTTTTCCCATAAAAAAACGACTCAGTTCATGCATGACTTATAAAATCTTCTTTGTGTTTTGAAATTATTTATCTTGTTTAGACATCCAGTACAAACTGTGATTAGTGTCAATGTATTTCTTATTCATAAATATGTACAGCAAGTATTATAAGGCTGGGTAAGCAAGAGCAAGTTTGTGAGCAATACATGAACATCAGAATAAAGCTACATCAAGTAAGCTATTTATTCAAAATCTTTATATGATATCCAAATATCTGGTCTCATCTGGAATTGCTGTAAGTGAAGTTGATCAAAACTTTATCTATTTGAATTAAAACCAGTTGCAGTCTGTCTATATTTGCAACTTTTCCTTAGTTATATTTACCTTATTATGCTCAATATTCACAAGAATGCACCTTAAGCTTGCATGTTTGTTTACTAATTCAAGTTAAGCAGTAATTGAAGATGTGATTTCCTCATATTCATGAAATAATTAATCTCAGCACAAGGTAATCCTCTCCAAAAATTTTACGTACAAGAAATAACTATCAGATTAACCTCTCCCTCTAAATAGCCAGTTTATGATCCTGAACATGAGGTCATCTTTCTTCTATTGCTCAGAGAATTCAGACAAAACTACCACTCATGATTTCTGTCTTTTCTTCTGGGGGGAAAAAAAAAGAAAAAGGCAAAAACCTGACTAATAATGTTGTTTCTATCACTGAAATGACAAAGCTTATCAGACTTCTGCTTATTAGTATAAAAACTTTGAACTTAATTTCATAGGTATTATGGATAGAAATGTCAAATGCAAATGTTAAAGTAAGTCAAAGCAAGTAAGCAACAGAACAACAAATAAAGGAGATCAAAATCCTAATGCACTTCCTGTTCCACATAATACCCAAGTTCCATATTAAAATTGACATTCATAGCAATGACAGTGATGGAAAATATCATCAGCACATACATAAACACGTTCTTGAGGCACATGGCAGATGTAGCACAATAGCTATGGATGCTTTCATTTGCTTAGTAATAACCATGTCATTATATCATGGAAAGAACTCATGTCATTAACAGAGACAGCTGCCCTTATCTGATGTGCAGTGAGTGTTTTGTTGAGTTGCATTTTCAGTATTTAATTTCTTTTAGGCAAAATAATTAAAAAATAGGCAAATATATTTCAAATCCAAAATATAGTAGGTGTATTTAAAGTGCTCTGTTGCCCGAATGCAAGCCCTGTTTCTCTTTAAAGAGACCCTAATTGAGGGGAGAGCACAAATAACACTTTAGAATAAACCAAACCAAATCAAACCCGATTTCAGTGCCCATGCTGATTGCATATTTTCCTTGGAGTGGTGGGGAAACAAAGACTAGGAGTCATAGTAAGGAGATATGTAGGCACACACACCTGCTTCTAAATCAGACATGTCAAGGAAGTGTCATCACAAGTGGGTCACTGCCCGGTTCTGAAAAGTGGTTAAATATGAGTTCTAAAACTAACATGGCTTTTTATTGTCAATCACTGATTTTGAAATGCAGTCACTACAGGCACAGGAACTGTTCATCACAAGGGTTAGCAGGAATTTATGAAGGATTTCCACTGCACAGTACATATGAACATGCATATATGTAGATATATGTAAATATGTTCAAAACCACATTTGCAAAGGTAGCTTGCTGCAACTAAAATAACCTGTTTTCTGAACGACTGAGGATCAGAGAGATTTTGGAGCAATGGAAGTGCTCTGAATTAAGCCCCCTACAAGAGATACTCCAAAATTCTAACCTTGTGAAAGAGACAAAGCTAATTTTTAAAATGTGATTTTTCTTTCCAGATATTATAGAATTAAGGTTGGATTACCTAGCATACAGCTGCATCAACACATTTCACCAACAAATTTTCCTCTGTGCCACCAGTCCTTCAAATAAATATGTTCCTGAAGTGTAAAAGTTCTTTTAGAAGAAGGTAAAGAACTTTCTCTTTCTTGTAATTCTGAAATAACACATGATATGAATCAGAAGTAAACAGAACAACAAAAGGAGTCACATCTTTAACAGTCTGAAATATAGTACATAGTACTTTCAGAATTTATGTGTTCTGATTCAACACAATGAATTTAACCAGTGATCTGAAAAAGGTAATTCAAACATTAAAGAATCTACTACTTTACTGAAGACAGACTCAGCTGAAAGCACACTGTACCTCTGTGGTAAAATCCTAAAATGGAATCTCAGTTACCAAGTGCCCCTGATATATCCAGCTGCAGCTTAACTAATAGTAAGCTAATGAAATAATTTTCCTCTAGTGCCTAAACTACAGCTAACTGCTATGAGAATGTCAGTGGTTAATAAACGTGACAGGAACAACTCAGAAATTGAAATCTGGAGAGTTACTTGCAACTGAGAACTAGAAGCTCTTAGGCTAGAGCGCACCTCGGTCCCCCCAGGGCCAGAAGAGTAAGCCTCTAGAGCAGCAATCTCTTACAGGGTTTAGTCCCCCCAAACTGACCCCAGTCACACAGTATAAACAGGAATTAAATATGCCATGAGCTAAGGGAGCTTTTTCCAAGTTATATAGCATTACAATATTCAAAACTGTACATGATGCAATACCTGTCTGGGGGCAGGAGCCGTACCTGTGGTGTCTGAGCCCCACAGCCCTCACTGCCCAGGGGCAGCAGTCTGTCCACAGGTGTAGGAAAAAAAATCAGCCACCTTTCAGCTTTCAACAAGTTTGCCTGAAGATGCTGGCCACACAGATATGAGGTGTCCTTTTGATGAGGTTGAATTGTCAGTTTCTGTAAAACTGACAGTTTTACAGTTTTTCTTAGGTAAAACACAGATTCCTCTTCACAGTCATATTGTATTAAACTTTTAAAACGTTAAACAGATGAGATTGAGTAGTTTTAACTTGGTGAGACATTCTTCAGATCATTATGTCCTCATTAAAAAGTCAGGGAGCATTATACTGTCATTCATTCATCAGCTGGTTGAGATGGAGACAATAGCAAATGTCTTGATTATAATTTCCTTGCTGCTTTCAAATTTGCTGCCATATACTACACAGAGAGATCACATTCGTATAATCAGCTAATTAGTTGAGAGCAACCTTTGATCTTTGCTACAGATTATAAATTATTAAAAATATATTTATTAGTGAAATCTGTCTTTAACACACCTTTTTGGAGTCATTCAGAATATCTAAAAGAAAAACATTATGTTTTTATCAAGTTTACTTTGGAGACTGAATTTCTACATTTGCAACACCACTATGTCCTATATTAAAGGTAGACTGATAACCATTGCCCTGGTAACCAAAAAGCTTCAGGGAGCTTTTAAGAGTTTTCATATGAGAATTTCAAAATATGAAACTTCATATTTCAAACTTTATATTTTGCTTTTTATTCTGAGAAGTCAATCAGCTGTAAGCAAGCAATTGTTTTATATATGTATATATTTATAAATATAATGAAACATGAAAGTGTCTTGCAAAATTAATTATATCCATATATTTATTGCTAAAGTAGGTACCCAGGTAAACTCTTCTTTGCAAGAAATCTATATTTTGCAATGAAATTAGAATATTTATTCTGTCAGTCTAATAGGAAGGTACTTATAATTAACTCAAAGCCATCTTCAACCATTGGTCACAAGTAGTTATTAATACATATACATTACACATGATATTTGACTTAAATGGTTGTAGTTTGTCAGCAATTAGATCAGCAGATTTTTGAGGTTTTTTATGCTATCAAAAATTATTTAGGCATTCAGTACCAAAAAAAATGGGATGAAGATGTATGTCTTGCTGAAAACATGGATTCTTAACACTTTGCTGCTTAATGTGACTCCAGTTGTGAAGAAGAAAATTACAATAATATGATGTAAAGTTGGTTATCTCTATAAATCATGAAATTTATTATTTAATATTTCCTAGTAAAGCAATTTCAGACTCTCAACTATGAAAAATACAGTAATAGACTATTTCCAGCCTCTATTTAACTTCGGAGAATATGTTAGACATAGTTATATTTTCAAAAATTCTTTTCTCCTTCATGCATTTTTCTAATATATATTCTAGAATTCACAAAACTGATCTTTTTATAAATTCATCAAAGGACTTTATATTATTTATAAACCTGAGCATTTTAGCTAAAACTAACCTTGAATTTGTTATCTATCATGCTTAAAGCTGCAATAATATACCTCCTGCAAAGTATCTGGAATGCATTGTATACATTATATTTATATCCTGTACAACATTATCAATACTTACAAATACATATTCTTAAATGTGATATATTCCGTTTCAATGTTGTAAGCATCTAGGCAGAATAATTTATATTAAAGCTTAAATAAATGCATTTGATAAAAATTTCAGTGTTATGCAGTAGTTATACATTATCTTATCAAATATCCACAGAATGCATTGTTATCATGCATAGGTAAACAAGCTGAATTGAAAAACTTATGGAATTTCCCTTGAATGTTCCCAATACTTGAAAATAATTTAAAAAAAGAATTCCTCATACAGGTTAAAAATAAGAGCTATTTCAATGACAGTGCTACAGGCTGGGGACAGAGTTGCTGGAGAGCAGCCAGGCACAAAGGGACCTGGGGGTTCAGAGTGACAGGAAACTGAACCTGAGCCAGCAGTGTGCCCAGGTGGCCAAGAAGGCCAATGGCATCCTGGCCTGTATCAGGAATAGTGTGGCCAGCAGGACCAGGGAAGTGATTCTTCCCCTGTACTCAGCACTGGTTAGGCCTCTCTTTGAGTGCTGTGTTCAGTTCTGGGCCCCTCAGCTTAGGAAAGATGTTGAGGTGCTGGAGTGTGTCCAGAGAAGGGCAACAAGGCCGCTGAGGTGTCTGGGACACAAGTCCTATGAGGAGTGGCTGAGGGAGCTGGGGTTGTTTAGGCTGGAGAAAAGGAGGCTCAGGAGAGACCTTGTCACTCTCTACAACTCCCTGAAAGGAGGTTGTATCCAGGTGGGGGTCAGTACCTTCTCCCAGGCAACCAGTAACAGAGTGAGAGGACACAGTCTCAAGCTGTGCCAGGGGGGGTTTAGGTAGGACATTAGGAAAAAGTTCTTTACAGAGAGAGTGATTAGGCATTGGAATGGACTCCGCGGGGAGGTGGTGGAGTCACTGTCTCTGGAAGTGTTTAAGAAGAGACTGGATGTGGCACTGAGTGCCATGGTCTAGTCAACAAGGTGGTGTTAGGTCAAAGGTTGGACTTGATGATCTCAGAGGTCTTTTCCAACCTAGTTCATTCTACGATTGTGTGATTCTGTGTCATAGTTTCCAGGACTTTTTAGATAAACAGTTGAACACCCACACTCTCAAATTATATGATAAAAAGTGCAATGAAATGCTGAAGTATTAAAAAATAATGACACATCTAAAAAGTAATAAGCTGAAATCACACCATCATATGTGGCAATTAAATCTAGAGATTTCCTATACTTTGCATATAAAAAATTATCACTGTGCAAAATTAGGAGTTTAATATAAATAGGCACCTTGTGTTTTCATTAACTATCATATATGCAAGTGGAAATGAGAAGTATTTAAAAACATGACCATCATTTTCTATTAGAAAACCACAGAGATTTCCCTCCCAAGGAGACACTGAGGATTAACCACTTCTTGGCCTCATGACCCCTCCAGCAAAAATCTCCCAACTGCTAAATCATGGTTGCCAATGAAACCTTGGCCCACCTCATAATATAGTTGTCCAGGGGCTGTATTCACATTGGACAAGACATAAAGATTTTTTTCCTCTAAACTTGCCTCATCCATTTGCCTTGTATGCATCTGACCGTGCAAGAAGGTTCAGTGGTACACTCAATCATGATGTCAGTGCTTAGGGCCTCTTTTTAGATGTAGGAACACCTGAATCAGCTGCTCAAATCAGTTGTAGTCTGAGAGAACTGCCAGTGCAAAGCCCAAAGTTGGTAAGGTGCCTTCTTCTCAACATCTCTACTAAACAGAAATGAAACTTGGTGTTGTGGTTTTAAGTAGCCAGAGTTTTTTATTAGCTGGAGGGGGCTAGGAGAGAGGCTTCTTTAAGAAGTTGCTGGAGTTTTTCTCTGCTCTAAGCTAGC
>WEIV01009777.1:48384-74400 GCA_013390005.1 Calyptomena viridis
TAGTAGTAGTAGTAGTAGTAGTAGTAAATACTTAATATTCGAAGTTAGAGCCTGTTTTGCTTGTGTGAAGTAGTTAATAAACAGTTTCTTGTAACCCTTATCACAAAGGTTGAGGGTTTTTTTCTGTTCTCTGAGAAATTTTAGATCTATGTGTGGGCTCTCAGCTTTTAGCCAGAGTCAAACCATAACACTTGGCCCTTAGGATTCATTCTTGCTCAGGTCATTCTAATTATAGGTCCATATACAGGCCAACTCAGAAACATGAAAGATGAGAGTTAACAAAAGCAAAGAGTTTGGTTTAATTTAGTAAGATGTTACAAATACACAAACAAAAGATAACTTCTTTTCAGAAATGGCTGGAGTCCCAGTAAAATACTAAAAGCTGTATTTTAAAAGCAGTATGACTTATCAGAGTACATGTTCTTAAGTCAATATATGCTTACCTTTTGCCAAAAAAGCAAAACATCCCTGAGTGGCTCAACACACTCTCAACGTGTTCATGTAGTGTTGCTCTTTCTAAGTACTCTACTAATTACCTAGTAATTCTGAAGTATTTTTTAAGTGCTATAAAAAAGTCAATTACCAGTATAGTTATATTATGATTATATTATGGAACATTTAAAATACACATGTATACATGTTTTTCTTTGTTTAAAATCATCTAGTGGGTTAATTTTCTAATTTGCAATAGGAGAATAACAAAAAGTTGAAATCCCTCTGAAAACCAGTGAACCTAGTTCTGTTCTGACAACAAAATAATGGTTCTTTTCCCAAGATATTTGTTTAATCAGTTTGTTGTAACAGACATTTTTGAAGGGGAATTATATCCTTCTCTCCTGTGTCCTGTAAAAGGCCAAAATCATTACTATATTTGAAATTTTATATGATAATAATGCTTACACTAAGAGCAAAGATACATAATTAGACCTGTTTGAAAAGTAATATATTCAGTAAGTCATATCATGTCTAACAAGGGATTATAGACATCAGTTAAAAGGGGGCATTCTGGTTCTAAATGCTGTCCTGCTAGAAGCATACTTACACCTGCAATCATCATGGAAAAATGAGTTATTAATTACTCTTCACTGTAGTTATCAATATAATCACTGTCAACACATTTGTGTCTTTTTTCTTAGCAAAGTATCACAGCTATTAGACCTCTGAAATTATGAAATCATCTTTGACCACATGATTTTTTGTATCTGAACTGTGGTAAGATACTTGTCCTGAAGTATTTTAAACTTATTGGGATGTTAGTATCAGAGTTGCCTAACCCAGATCAGGGCACAGGGCTGTGTGTGTCTAGACAAAATGTCTAAAGATCTATCAGTATCCCAGCTTCTGTCCAAACTAAAGAAAACAGGATCTTTTGTGACTTGCATCCAACAGTTGTAATGAATAAAGTCCCTGTCACCATGGGACTAACTTAGTGTGTAAAGACTATGCTACATAATTTCCCCAAATTCCACCTCCCCAAACCAAATTACGTCAAAAGTTATTATCAGTATGAAACTAGATAACATTTTTTTTAATTCTAATTTTAGTTCTAGACAGAGTAAATGACAAAACTTACTTTCACTCTGTTGCCTTTCAATTTTCAGCCCATTTTGAAACTACTACTCATGAGCATTGCCCATCAGAGTTTGAATGAACATAATTAATAGTAGAAACATCAATTCTATACTTCAATTTTCACAAAGGTTATCAATCAAGCTTCTTCCTGCTTCTTGTAAGGAGCACCCTGCCTTGAAAAGCATAAAGAATTGAAAAAATGGTGATACTTAAAATCATGGTAATTTGTACTCTTTATTTTACAACTCATTTTTAAGGAACTCTTCTAGTACAGTCACAGTAATTGGTGATTGCACAGTTTTGTTAGCATATCATCCCCCTTGTTCTGAATATCCTGCAGCAGATTTTCTGCGTCCCCTCTGTTGAGGTGATTAACCTCAGATTTTTCATTATTTCTACTAGACCTTCCAGCACACATGTAAAACCAAATGGGCTCAAACAGAAGGAAAACCACAGGATTTTTCTACAGTTTGAGCCAGTTTGATTGTAATCCTTTAAATTTTTCACCAAATCTACAGAGAAAAAAAGTACAAAGCTAGCTTTTTCATGCTGGAGGACCACTGGTACATTAGGCAGCCATTGAACTCTCACTTTGCAGCAACTCTGCTTCCACTTCCTTCTGGGTACTTTCATAATTTCTGGTCTTCCCATCCTGATGCCCAGGAAATGATTTTTGCACAGTGTCAAAGGACTTAGATATGTATTTTGAAACACAGCTAACTGCTGAGCAATCCTCTCTGACTTTGAAAAGCTAGATGTAAAATCTTCCTTAAAGGGGGTCACTCACTATAGGAAGAGTTCACTATTCTCCTCACAGACAAAAGCAAAATTGTAAATACCATTTCAACAGATTCTCTATTTTTTAATTTTTTTTAACAGTTTGAAAGCACACTTAAGGTCCAACCAGAAGCAAGAAACATGGACAGTTATAAAAACTATGAAAAGTTCAAATGTTGGCTTTCCAAATCTAAATTAAATACATATAATATTTCAATAAAGCTTTAATGCAGGACTGAAATTTTTACAGTAGAAGGGCATCTAATGATAATATTTCCTACTCGGTTAGAGGTGAAGAAATTTTAATAGAGAATATGTATGCCATTTCCTGTTTCCTACTTACATGAACAAATCAATTCCACCTAACAAAAGTATTTTCTGAAAGCTTAGGAGAATTCTAAAATGATATTTTTTCCCATGCAATTTCTCCCTAATTAAGTAGAAGTGATGATCTGTCAAACAGCTACTTTAAAGCATGTGAAATGAAACAAATAGTCCACTTTTGTGGTTTTTTTAAGTTGCCATTTGCCAGTAAAAATCATATACTATAACTACAATTATTATACAGCTGTGGTTTACATTTAAAAATAGTGCATTAGGAATACATTTAATTAAATATTTTTGCTTACTAAAGTGATTGGTTTTTTCCACTAACATTTGCTTAGTTTCTCAAAAATTAGTTGACATTTCATTTAGACATAATTGTGAATGATTTGGCATAATGATACACAAACTGCAACTAATAATTCAGAGGCAAACGTTAAAAAATTTATATAGCAGCATTGCTGGACCTTCTTTATTTAAAAATAATACTGAAAATAGGATATATAGCAAGCATATATTAAAATCTCCTATGACAAATTAATATTTGTTTCTTACAGCTTACAGTGACTGGAGTTGTGTCATGAACTATATCCTATGTCTGCTAGAAGCCAGAATAAATTGTCAGTTTGTGTCTTATAGAAGCACTTGCCTCCCATGACAAATTCTCAATAAATCAAAGTGTTTTTAGAATGCAGCATTTGTCTTGTGGAAGTTTTGTAGAAAATAAACTATAATTTCTGAATTGCATTTCTAGCTTTGATGCAAAGGAGCTCTAAACAGCTTTTGTACAGCTTTTCCTGGTTTACTTGGATTGGAGCCATTGATTACAATTGTGAATTAATAGTCAGGAGACACAAGATAGCTATTTGTAAAGTTCACCACAGGGCAGATATTTCAGCACTACCTGTGTCCCATTGGTTGTTCATCAGTGGCAGCTATTCTTGAGTAAAAGTAACTCTGCAAGATCACTAGAAAAGCAACAGAAGAAATTCTACACAGCAGTTTTACTGAGGGAGGGAGTAATGTCTGCCTGTGTGACGGATATAATGGCAATATTACTTATATCTGCCATTTGTGTTTGTTTGTTTTTTTTTTTTTTTATTCAGGAACTCGCTGAATGCTGCTTGTTGTTTTGACTACATATCTTAAGCAAATATGGTGAATTTCAGCCTTTGAGAAATTGAAGACAATTTTTTTTTTTAAATTAACTTTACACTTAACAAGTTTATTAATAAAGGTCTCACTAATACTGTTCTGGACCAGATAATATTGTTGAGGTTACCATTTTACTCACTGTGAATCAATAAAAAGAAGGGAAACAATAAATTGGAAACATAAGAGACTGTATCTATCACCATGAAATCTAGTGCTGCATAAACTGCATGACTATAAAGTGAGTGGTGGAAAGATTAAAGATGAACAATAAGCAAACAGCAAAACACAGTGAGATGGCAGAAGAATTTTTGATTTTGAAGGATTCCTACAACTGAATGCTCTCTCTGAGATTTATGTAAAGAATATTTATTCATGTCATAACTTTAAAGATTCAAATAGACCTTACAAATTTAGGCTGAGTTTAGGCATTTTATTTTACTTTATGTATGACCCTATCATTCTTGGACTTTTTTACAGTCTGTATTCAGACTTACAGTGTATCTTAAGTACAGGAGATGAACCAAGGAAGGTGCAAGTCACAATTTCATTCAGCTAATGTCAGACATTCTTCAGAACTTTGTCCATGATGATCCCATGGAATTTTGTACCTTTTACTTTTTTTTTCTCATCTCTATGCCAATGAGAAAAGAAATGAGCCTGCCTAGAACAACTGTTACAACAGCAACAGAAAAATTCCTCAAGTATTATTGTGCATTGGAAATTCAGCAGGAAGTAATCACTTCCTGTGCACATCTATACATTTATGCATATGTTATTTTGCCCCATGGACTTAAATTTTATTTTGCTTTTTATAAAACTCAAAACATAACTAATTGTAATTTCTGAATTCACTGCAGTATGACGCGTTATTACAGAAGCTATGTAATAAAATTTTATAAATGTTATTTTATAAATGTTATATAAATATTCTCTCTAGCCCTTTTTGCATCAGTAGCCTGTTCCCAAAATCCTCTCCAGCTGAAGTCTTGCTAGGGAATTCAGTGGAACAGAGTGACTAATTTCCAAAGTGGAAGTGATAAACAAAGGGCGTCATGCCCACAGGTTTCTACTCTTGCTACAGCTCAACAGTAAAGTTTTATGCTTGCAGTTGATGGTGCTTCTATGGCAAAAGTTTACCACATAATAAGTGTATTTTCATAATAAAATTGTAGTTTGTCTAGATAAAACTATGCTGTAAGGCTCCCCAGCTCCTCTACCGTAAAACAACCTTCAGCAAGTGTTGCAGGACATAATCTTTGAATAATCTTTTCTGAAGAATGCATAAAAAACCTCATCCATTTCAACTTGTATTACTTCTTCATTAATAAAATCACACAGCCATGTTGAACTGTAATCAACTTTACTGTGATGTGCTGCTATTAAACAAAGCTAGTATCCCCTGCTTGCTTTGCTTCATCCCTGAAGTCAATTATACCGTCAGGATACTTAAGTGCAGCTCACAGTTCATCACAGCTTTCCATTCAGATTAAAGCAGTTCAAAGACCTGAATGTGACCAGAATGGCAACACATGGAAAAAAATACAGAAGTTAATAATGCTTTTCTTCTATAGCTAATGAATTTGTTACCAAGAGGTATCGTATTAAACTACAACAGGTATTTTTGGGCAAATATTGGTTTCTTGGGTGTTTCAAAAAAATTTTTCTTCAAATTTAAAGAGCCTACTGCAGTACAGAGAGGAACAGGAGAGGCTAAAAAGAACTGTGGAGACAGAAAATCAAAAACTCAGAGGTCTCCTCCTGAGTCCATAGAACCTAATAAACCCTATTGAAGTACAGCTGGGGACATAAAAGGAAAAATAGTCAGATGGGGAGAGACAGAGAAGCTCTCCTACACAGTAGAAAGGATGTGCTTATTTTCTAACCAGTACAATATTTATTTAGTCAGTATTAACTCTTTTAGAGTAATAATGTGTATGAAGTCCTAGAAACACAGGGAGTATATGAAAATGTAAAGGAAAGGTTTGTTTTCAAACAAAAGTATTTCACAATATAAAAGCCACCTGCTGCTGACAGATTATGGCACTCATCTTGTGGATCTGCACCTCACTACAGTTTGTTAAACTGGAGAAAGAAAACATAGGGGGAACTTCCAGTTCCAATGGGCTGACTAAAATCACACAAACTCATGTTCTCTGTTCCCAGAGATGCTGGAAGTTGAAGAAAATCTCTCCATCTGTACATTTCCAAAAGAATCAACCTTAAACTACATTTATTTTTGGAATGTAGACATACACTGTGAGAATGACAGCACCAGATAGGTGGTTCTCCACCATGTATTAGCTCCTAAAAGTAGGCAAAATAGAAAGGTGTGTTATCCCACATTATGCGTTGACACTGTGAGACCAAGTGGCACTTTGATTACATTTTGTATTGCAGTTTGAGACTAGAAAAATCAGTGTGTGCTGAAAACTGTATTCTGATGTGTCCAGCCAGATTCCTTCATTAAGGTATTGATGGAAATAGTGAGATAATGAGTATGCAACCTCCACAGCAGTGTCAAGGACTGTCCACATGCTAGCTTGTGTGCTAAGCATCAATGAAGAAAGATGAAACCAGATACAATGCTGTAGCTTCTCTTTGTAATGGCAATAAGCTATTCATTCAGTTAAAGATGAGAAATAAATGACACTCCCACAAGCTATCTGAGAAAATTAAAATAATCAAGCACAGTATCAAGATTTATATAAACTTCAGTGAAATGAAATATTTACTTCCTTCCAGGAATCAGAGAACACAAAATATGGTTTTATATGATTTGTTAGTTTTTTTGTTTTTTAAAGAACCTGAGATGCCTTAAACCCTGAATTTTGCAAGTACTTCAGTTAAACAAAAAAATTTGTTCCTCAACAAAATTATTCAAATACCTTTGCATAGTCTGTGACCTTATGGACAAAAGTACTGACTCTATTTTCACTTACACAACAACCCATTCTATGTATGTGTGAAGCTCTGATGCCATAAATAAGCATACACATTATACAATCACACAGATATAGCATGAGGTTGACAGTTGCATTACTTCGTCTTTGTAATGGCAACATGGATTAAATACACAATTATGATTTGTGCATGAGCAAATGCCTTGGAATCATTAAATTTTTTTTCAAGTTTCTTAATTTTTCTTTCTGATGCTATCATTGCAGGATTTAAATGCATCTCCATTCCTTCACATACTTTTGGGATTTTTCACTTAATCTAAGCAATGGATTTTGTAAATTTTCAAGTAGAATTGCATTAAAAAGTGCCTTATGGTTTTTCCTGTCAATTCATGACCAGTTCTACATGAAGGAGGCGGAGATGCTGTGCAGCCCAATATTCATACTGGTCATAAAGAAAGTGGGAGGATGATAAGGATTCCAGGCTCCATGACTGGAACATCTGATGTGAGCTGGAGTGTCATAGGATCTCAAACCCTGCCATATTAACAACTAGACACCAGCTGTAACAGCAACTCTGTGTCTGAGAGATAGTGGGACTAATTTTAATTTAAATTGAAGGAAGTTTTGCCCCTCAATACTGAGAAATTGCTAGTGACAAGTACTTTAAAGTGTATTGTAAATCTAGATTGATAACTATAAATTATTTTTGGACTACCTAAATGATATTTAATATCTTAAAAGCAATTGGGAGGTCTTCAGTCTTTGCTAATTCATTGAAAAATATGTTTTTTTTCAACAATATTTTTACACAAATAAAGAATTAAGCAAAAATTCTAATTTGAAGGCAGTACTTTTGAAGACTTGGTCATTCTCACACATATTTCTTTTAAATGCTTAAGTAGAATTAAAACTGCTGATCTAGGATTACAAAATAAACTCTGTCTTAATATAATTATTTTTTTTTAAATAACGTAAAACTACTGAATATATTTACAATTCATATAAAGTGGAAACAAATGCTAAATCTTCCCTCAGAAGGTATTATGCACTCAAGTGAATGAATGGGTTTTTATGAACCACTTGGACATTAGTCAGCTATTTTAAAGTTACTCAAATTATATTTTGTCATAGTTTAGGAATGGCATTCTCCAAATTACTAGTCCTACAAAAAAAAACACCCACTCACACCCCCTCAGCCTCCAGCTGGAAGCAAAAAAGGCAAAGATCAAGGGTTGAGATGAGAGCAATTTACTGGAAACAGCAATGAGCTAAGAAAAACAAACAGTAAGAGCAACATCATTAACAAAATTGTGTAAAGGAGACAGTGATTTACATGCAAAATGCTCAATGAGCCCCACACAATGCAAACTCAACTTTCAGCACCCTACTTTGACTGCTCCGTTCACCATGTTTCCAGTGGAAACGAACTCCTTCTTGGAAGCTGGAAAAGATCTGCCTTTCCCTCACCCCTGGCAACAGCACAAGGTGGTATCGAATAGCTGAAGGTCTTGGCCAAGTCTTTCCCACTGTTCTGGGACAAAACCAGGACAGTTCAATCACCTTATCTTAAAGACCTATTTTTAGCTGTCAGAACTCATGGATTTGTATATTCTGTATGAATGTAGAGTTACACTTTATTATTCAATAACAATGAATTGACTTCTGAATGTGGAGAAAATTGCCATGTGCAAGAATAATGTACTGCTGTACTTATGCAGTATGAAAGTGATGACACACATCAGTTGTTTTACTCTGTTCATAATCAACTTCAAAGCTACAGATTTTCCATACTAGTACTTCACCATTCTCACATTTTTTCTACTTAAAATATTCATTGAAACAGACATATCAGGACATGCATCTCAGGATGAATTAAAGTGTGAAAATTGAAAAAAAATATTCATGATGGTGTTTTAAAATAAAGTGAATCCTTTCAGGAGGCTTATTCAATATTAAGAATTATATGGAAATCATAATACCTGAGACTAATGGATTGATGGATGCAACACAATAAAAAGAATATTTCTCTTTCAGTATGAACAGCAGGTATGGAATACATCTAAGTACAGCAAATAATAACATCGATTTACATTTGCTTGAATGAACTAAGAGAAATTATGATCAAGGCATTGATATTGCTATCTTCTATTTGACAATACAGCTTTATGTGTTTTGAGAAGGCCTGGGAAAAGGCCAATAAAAATTATTTCACATTCAGAGCCAAAGATAAACTGCAAAATCTTTGCAGTTATAAAATTAAATGAGAAAGTTCCCTTTTCTTAGACTAATTGATGAAAAACTCTATGGTTTTTCACAATCTTACAAAGGCTGAGACTATCATGTGAGTTATAATCTCTAGATTATAACAAATCATAGAACTGACAAACTCCTCTGTTCCTATGGTATTCATAGCAAAAAAATACCTATAGCAATTGGGCAGAACACTTGCCAATCACTTTCTTTGACACAAGGAAAGAAGATATCAAATAAAGGGCTAAGGAAAAACAAACAAACAAAAATCAGAAGGTTTTGAAGATGATTCTGGTTAAAAAAATTGAGCAAAAATAATTCATACTTTGGTACAGCTAATTTATAATGAAAATGCTGTAGTTCATTTAATAGGACTTAGAAAAGTTGAATGCAAAGACTGGCAAGCTGATGTAACAAGAGAGCTGATGAATGAATCTGGAATGTTACATGTCTTCAGTTATTAGGTCCTTTCAACTTTTTAAATTCTGTGTGAACAAATATCTTGATGCAGATGAGAAAGAACTAAATTAGAAAGAACAGAAAACACTTAATTCTTTGTGAAACTTCTGTCCCAATCAATTAAGCCAAATCATGCTTTAATCATGGAGTCCTGTTTTTGGACCTGACCAAAATAAATTTAGTAGAACAGACAAAAAGAGAAAGCTACACACAATCAGGCTAAAAAAAAAATATATGTGCAAGATAAATGATTTTTGCATTTAACAAAATAATGTCTTAATCCTAATACAGGTTTACTGTCAGAATCTGGACTGATTAATTAGATTCACAGCACAAGTGTTTCTTTCATTTGTAGTCAAGATGGAAGTGCCTGGAAGTTGTTTTTTGCATTTGCACGCAAAAATTTTCTTAAATGAAAAGTCTTAGAGGATAGATTGCTCTACACTTTAAATAAAGATTGTATTATTATACATACACACACACATAATCACTGTACTTATTACTCTATCACAATGCTACAATGATTAAGAGGAGAGAGACCTCATTTGTATATATTTCTGATTTGGTTGGTAAAATCCTATATTACTCTGTGGTATTGTCCTACACTGCAACTGTGACACACCAAAACAACACAAAAATGACTAGCAACAAGAAAGCATTGCTATATGGATGATTTCCAATCTATAGTTTTCAGCGTATTTCACTCTGTGTTTACTAGATGTGAATATTCACCAGACTTTATTGGGTTTTGTCCTATCTTGCATACTATACGTGTATTTTCTGTCACAACTTCAGAACCTGGAAGAACATATTTTGCATGAAAAAAAGTGTTGATATCTTTCAGCCTACATATACTACTATCAGAACTCGGCACTACTAAGCATTCTTACATTTGATTTGAGTGACACACTTTCTTCTTATAAGATATCCAGCATGAAAATTCTGAGAGTTACCACAAAAGGTGGAGATTGCATTTACACGTTGATACCATGCCAGCCTGCAAGAAAATGAAAAAGGGATGGCAATACACATTCCTGAATGATAAAGACACAAAGCCAACCAAAAGGGGCAAAGAATAATGGAGAGACACAGTCATATGAAACTATACAAAATTTAAACCCTGAAGAACTGAAAGCAGTTCTTCCTCTACCTTCTCACGTTGAAAGATAATTGCAAGAACAATAGTTCGGATCAACCAAAATATTTTTTTCTAGAGCTCAAATTGTATAAGAAAGATTTCTAAAAAATACAGGGAAATCAAGAGTCAAGAAAAACAAACAAACAAACAACAACAACAAAACAAAAAGAAAACAAGATCAAGAATAATTTCTTCAAACTTAGAGCCAGATTCAGGTAGGCAGTAGTTTCATAACATCAAATAGCACTTATATGCAATTTGATACTACATACCTTTTGACAGGGAATATATCATTGTTTCTAAAGAAAGAAAAAATATTAGAATTCTGAGATTTAAGTAACTAGACTTTTACCAGAATAATAACATTTTGTAGATTATCTTTGAATACAGTATTTTTATTTTCTTAATTAATATTCTCTCTGAACTTATAGGAATAATAGTGCAAATTTTTAGATTTCTCACTCAGAAATGTTTTTAACACACACTAATTGACAGTTTATTAGAAACATGATTCATTATTTCCTTAGACTTGCAGTGAGATTAGAATGATATGGATATCATCAGATTGCATCTAATTATAAAGCCTATACATAGTATCATTCTTTCATTCTCTCATGAACATAATTATAACACAAGAAATACCTCATATGAATAGCATGAGGTGCCCACACCACTGCAGAGTGTGTCCAACAAGAACAAATGTCTACCTTAGCAGGGTGGTAAGGTCACTATGTGCTACAGAACTCAGCCATTTAGTCTCTCCTGCTGATTCATGCAGAGGAAGAAATTTTGCATTTCTTTAGAAATTTTAATCTTTTTTTCTTTTATAGCTGTGCAGTTTGTGAAGCTGTATTAAAAAAAAAAGAAATCTGGTAAAAAAAAGCTAATTAAAAGCAAAAAATAAAAGGCATTAGAGCATTTTAAATTAGAGCACTTATAAATTCAGACTGTCTAAAAATATTATACTATAAGAAAGGTTTCAGTTGTTTGCTGGCTGGTTTGGGTTTTTTCTCTCTTTTAATTTGATAAGTATTTATAAACAGTCTCAGACCTTGTTTATAATTAGATTGCCTTCCCCAGCTCAATAGCTGTATTTTGGACTCATTTCTTGGAGTTATCTTTATTTATTTATACTTTTTAAACCTGTCTCATTTTTTGCAGCTGGAATAATGCAGATGAAATTAGCCATGCCCTGGACATAAGAATTCTCCTGAGAATTCTCTCGGCCCAGTTTCTCATGGGCAGAACCACAAGTCATACATTTTAGCATGTTTCAGTACTATACATTTGAAAGTATCTTGTTTCAGGAGAGACAAGTGGCATGAAAATAGGGTTGTCATTCAAAAATATCTGGAATATATCTGGTTCTCTTCCTCAGGACTGTGATCCCAGGGCACAAAATTTAAAGGTGCTCACCCCTAACATGTCAGAACAAAAGAAATAGAAACAGAATGTTTTTGCCAATTAGTCTTAGAAAATAAAACTGTTTGTATACAATACAATAGTAATAGAAAACCAAGCCAAAGTATTTGCCTGTCAGAGTGGTAAAAGAAAGGCATTAATGAAAGACAGGATTTAATACAGGAAGAAGGACATGTAAATGATGTAGATTTAATTTCTCCACTTCAAGTTCTATACAAATATTAAAATGAAGCTTTTTCAATGCACCAGCAGGATGATTCTCCCTCAAATAATAATTTATTTGGAAACATATGAAAAGTAAGTAGGATTTAAGAGAGTATACACAAAATGTTCCAAATAAAGATTTCTGGGTAATTAAAGAGAATAGAAATGCTACTGAAAGATTTTTGCACTATGAACAAGTGGAATTTTTCCAATACATAAATCTCACATTTTTTTTAACAAGAACTGTAATTTTTCAAGTTCTAGTCCAATTTATCTTGTGATAACTATACGTTACTCTCGTAAATAACAATAATTAAATTATCCTACAAGATAGTGACATAGCTATGTCCTCAGTGGAAGCCCACAATACATTCAGACAATTTGATTTCATGGATCTTGCTGAAAAGTTAGTTACATATCCATAGATAGCCATGGTAACATGAACATGTTTATCTAGCCAACAGGTTCAAAGTTAGAAAACTGTCTTCAGCAGAGAAAATTTTATTCTTAAACCACTAACCTGATGTTTTACAAAAATAAACTCATCAGGAGAATGTTTATATTGAAATGAGAGCATCTAAATATGCATTCAAAAGATAAAAATACCCCAAAAAGTAACTGTATAGGGTGTTAAAAAATAATTGCAAACTACCGAATATTGTTCTTCTAGGAAGTAAAGCTAAAAAACAAAACAGAAGAAAATGTACAATGTTATATTTACAGTTCAGAGCTTTCAGAAACTAACTTTAAAAGACTGTCAGTCTTTCTGCCCCACTGCCTTCCTGTTTCCTTGTAGTAAACATAGTAGAATGAATGGCTCATCTATCCCTCACATTTCTTATCAATTCATTAGCATTAAACATGAATGGTTGACACACTAGCAGTTAAAGACTACTTTACAAGGACACAAACAGTATTTGCTGTAGTAGAAAGACACTAACAGAATAGATGCTGGTTTGCTCAAGTAATTTCCTTATCACTGTACTTATTGTAAACTATGATCATGCTGTACAAAATTTACATAATTCCTACAATGAGTTTATTAGTTCAGCAAGTATTTTTCCAGGTCACTTGTCTGTACAATGTACATTTCAATTTTTTTTTTTTTGGTACCTCCCTGAGCAAATTCAGTGTCTAGTAAAAAAAGAAAAAGAAAGAGAGAAAAAAACCCTACCAAACTACTATCAGATCATACAGGATGTACAAGATCTAAAAAATTTCTATACTATAAACATAACCATATGATTATTTAATGATAGACACAATTACAGGGATAATTTTAGCTACATAAGTGTCACTGAAATTAATTGAAAAGTGGGAGGATCTTAATTAAATTTATGCAAACATCAAAGTATCTTTCTGTGGTGCAAATCACAGCCCTGAACTTAACGATTGCAAGTGGGATCAAAAAATTTGAAATCCAAAATATTTTGTTTTCATAGGAAAACATAGTTCATCCATGCCATAGCAAATAACACTTTGTGATCAGAATAACTATAAATTCAAAAGAGGTTAACAGTAATGGCATATTCAGTTACACAATCAATACAATTAAAAAAGAAACAAGCAAACAAACCAATCCACAATTCCATTTTTTTTCATTAAAAACTGTACAGCATAGTAGTATTTTATAGTATGATCATACTGGAGTTATTAAAAAGAAAAGTATTTTCATTTAGTAAATGTGACAGTAGCTATAAAACTAATACTAAAATATTGAAAAAGCCCTATTCAAGGTAACAAGATTTAGCCTTACATAATTAAGCTCAAGAAAGCATTTGATGATGGCTCTGCCATTCAGAGGGACCTGGACAAGCTCAAGAAGTGGGTTTATGGGAATCTCATGCAATTTAACAAGACCAAGTCCAAGGGACCGCACCCAGGTTTGGACACCCCCCCGGTATTGACAGAGGCTGGGGATGAACAGATTGAAAGCAGCCCTGCCAGGAAGGACTTGTGGGTGCTGTGGGTGAGTGACTGTACATGTGCACTTGCAGCCCAGAAAGCCAATTGTATCCAGGGCTGCATCCAAAGCAGTGTGGGCAGCTGGTCAAAGGAAGGGATTCTGCCCCTCTGCTCTGCTCTGGTGAGACCCTACCCCCAGTGTTGTGTCCAGTTTTGAGGTCCCAACACAGAAAGGACATAGACCTGTTGGAGAGAATGCAGAGGAGACCACCATAAGAGGCACGGAGCACCTCTCCTACAAGGAAAGGCTGAGATAATTGGGATTGTTAAGCCTGGAAAACAGAAGGCTTTCCAGTACCTGTAGGAAGCCTACAAGTAGGATAGAGAGGTAATATTTACAAGAGCATGTAGTGACAGGACAAGGATGGCTTCAAGCTGAGAGAGAATAGGTTTAGATCAGATATTAGGAAGAAATCCTTTACTGTGAGGGTGGTGAGACACTAGAACAGTTTGCCATGGGAAACTGTGGATGCCCCACCCCTAGAAGTGCTCAAGGCCAGGATCATTGAGCAACCTGGTGTAGTGAGAGGTGTTCTTGCCCATGGCAGAAGGGTTGGAATTAGATTATATTTAAGGTTCTTTCCAATCCAAACCATTTTATGATTCTGTGATTTCAGTACTCTAAACTTACAACTTCCTTTTACACTTGAGGTGTGTAAAGAGTTGAGCTGAAATGACCTGGGGTGTCATGTTTAGTCTTTAGATTTTCTTCATTTTTTTTAAATTCAAATTATGGAAGTGAAACTGGTCTTCAGTAGTTTATAGCCCTTCTGTGATGAATAAAATTTTAGACAACCATGATGATTTCACATACTTCACAAACTGCCATAATTTTTGATTATGGGTCTTCCACAGTTAGTTGTTATTTCTTCATTCTTTTCTCCAATAAAATATTGTAGGATAATAACAATCACCTTATCAGAAGCTGTGATATCTCCACAAGTTTGGGAGCTGTAGAGATTGTATCACCTTCCTGTTTATTTCCTATATGAGGCTGTTAATTTTGTAACGTTTCTGTGTGTAAGCTACATTTGTTCCTTCTTAAGCATTGAACTGGGAATTTGAACATGACTGAATTGAATGATAAACTAGTAAGTTATTATGAAAATTTGGAGGAAAGTTGTTTTGGCCATTTTGTTTAAAAGACCCATCCTCCTTTTGAACACTTGTCAAAAGTAGTGTTAGATTTTGAGATGCATATTTTGGCATCTGTGAATATCTATCTCTTATCAGTTTTACCTGATAAAATTGCTTGGAAAATGTTCTCATGTTGAAGGATTTTTACCAAAGTCTACTAATAGAAACATGACAAAGCAAACATGACAGTACAACTCAGTGTCATGGCTGAGTCTGTGGATAACCAGGGTGTCACTGTAGCAGGGCTGCTCCAATGTAGGTTCCAAGTATAAGTCACGAGCTTCAACTATTCCAAATTCAAGAGAAGTTATGAAAGAAGCTTGCCTTGCTGTAATCTTTGAGCCCAGTGTGCAAAGCACATAGTGGGAGATGAGATCACACAGTCTCACAAAACATTATTCTCATGACACACCAGATGTTGTGGGTTTATGTGGCCAGGATTTTTTCTTGGTAGATGGGGGGCCTATGAGAGAGGCTTCTTTAAGAAACTGCTAGAAGTTTTTACACTTCTAGTCAGCTCCAAGCTGGCCAAGGTCAAGCCATTAGGAGTCATGGTAACGCCTCTTTGACAACATATTTAAGAAGGAGAAAAAAAAAAAAGAGCGGCACAGAACAACATGGCCTCTTAGAGGAGAAGAGAGTGAGAAGTTTGATTAACACCAAGGTCAGTAAGAAAGGAGGGGGAGAAGATGCCTTAAGTACTGGAATGGGGCCCCTGCAACCCATGAGGCACCATAGGGAGTAGAGATTCCTCTGCAGCCTGTGGAAGACTGGAAGACTCCACGCTGAAGCAGATAAATGCTGGAATGAGGCTGTAACTCTGTGGGATGTTTGATGTCTGTGTCTGGAGCAAGGGCCTGACAGAGTCCTGCAGACCATGGGAAGAGGAGACCCACGCTGGAGCAACATTTCCTGGGAGGACCAGTGNTTCTTTGGCTGTGTGTGTGAGTCCTTTGCATTTAGCCAGGGTCAACCACAACACCAGAGAAACCCCGTTTGGTTAGAAGGCTTCACTTCAGACCTCCCAGCTTCTCAATGGGCCCTCTTTTATATATTCCTTAATCTCCAATACATTGGTCACATCCAATTACTAATTTTCTAAACAAAAAACTTCTGCCAGATTTTTTTACATACTACTACACAACACTGCTGATCTTCAGGATCTGAAACACTGACTAGATGATTTATCACTGACAAAGACACAAGAGTTCACTGGAACATATTCTCATCCCTGTACATATTTGGATGAAACAGGGAAAGGAATGAGAAAAAGATATCAGTTTCATACAGATATGCTGCAGGCTGTTGAAAGAGTTGCCTGGGGAGAGAGCTCTGGTAGTCTTGACTCATTATTTCCTTGCTGAAGTGCCCTTTCGCACATCACTCATTTAAAATAAAGAGGTTATCAAAGACTTACTAAGGAGAAAGAGTAAACACTGTTTTGACAAAAACCAAACATCTCTGATAATAACTTTGTGAAAATTACTCAGTGCCTTTCATTTCTTAAAAGAAAAAAAAAGGACACAAAAGGGTTTTCTTGTTATTGTTTGGAATATTTCCATTTTGAGCAGGTTCACATATAATTCTGCTCAGAATAATTCCACTCAAATGGTTATACTGAGTCCTGCTTACATTTTTTTTCCTAGTAATAAAAATGCAACAACGAAACAACACAGAATTATCCTGTGAAATGAAGGATCTACAAGGGGACCACTCCTGAGTATAAAATATCTACAACCCTGATTCAAAAAAACATGGTAAATCTCAAAATGATGTGTACATTTACACATTTAATTTCAGCCAAAAAAATTTGGACTTTGTCCAGCATTCAAAGAATGGTTAAGTTTCCTCTTGTTTAGCAGAGAGTTGTATACTTAGATCTAACCTAATGGAATGATCTTTCCTAGATAACTGACAATGTGAGAATAAGGATAGAAGAATAGAGATGAAAACAAAATTTCCTATCAGACCCAAGTCATAAAAAACATAAGCAGCTCTTTTATGGTGCTGCATGCACAGGAGAGGCTCCCATGGTCTGCTCTCAAAGGACAGAGCAGGGAGAAGGCTACACTTGTTTATGTTCCCTGACATTAAAGAGTATCAAAAGAAGGGAATCAGGCATCTGTGAAAGCATACGGAGTTGGCAGGTGGGCAGCAGTAAACCACCATGTACGTCTGCAATTTTGAAAGGCAAGAAATACAGCACCATTTGTGGGGCATCACATACAGCACTGAAAGCTGGGGACAGGTGGGGCTGGGAAGGCAGTGGTGGAGTGATGCAATGCCTGGGTTGGTTCTTGGTCCTTAGCTAGCTCAGTCCATCCAGGAAAGCATCATCGAAGGGTAAAGGATTGCATGGAGACCCTCGTGGTGAACATACATGGTTTATTGATCCTCTGTTGCCACGAGGCTCCAGAGGAGGCCAAACCCAGGAGGGTCCAGGACAGGGTCTGACCCCGACTTCCTGTGTGCATGGGTTTACATAGGGGTCCAGGATTCGGGGAGGGAATTGGGGAATGGCCAATGGGAAGGGGAGGTGGGAGTGGTTTAGGGAGGGATAGGAGTGGTTTGAGTCCGTATGTGGGGAGAATGGAGGGAGTGAGGGTAAACTGGGGATACAGAACTACATATTAAAACATATAAATATAGAAACAGATAAATAGAACACTACAACAGTGGAGGGTGGACACCATCAGGTGGTCAAAACCACTGTGAGATGCTGTGAAAGAGAAGTTCGGGGGGATGTAGGGATGAAGGGGAGAAAGCAGGAAACCTAAGAAAGGAAGAGGCAGAGACAAGCCTAAAAACAACAGTTCTGATATGTAAACAGGCTCAGCACTGCCTGCACATTTTGTACAACCCCCAGCTATAGATGATTAAACAGTGTGACAGCACCAGGTAGTCACCAGCATTTTTTCCATGTTGTATTTAAGTGCAGAGCTATCACCACAATACTTTTAGCCCTCCACACTCAGAAAATGGATTAATATTTCATATTTAAAACTGAATCAGATACTGTTACCATACAACCAATGAACTTCACAACCCACTATCCTCTTATCTCACATATGAGGTATATGAAATTCTCATTTTGTAGGTAAAGACTCAGGTCCAGAAACTTTAATTCATATGCCCAAGGTGCTACAGGAAACCTTTGGTAATACTGGAAAGTGAGATATGTCACACACCTAGGCTAACAAAGCCTTCAGAACAAATGTAGCACAAATTCTGTTCAGCACTCACTAATATACCTGTGGTTTTTCCTCTATGCTGTAGAGACATACACTATATTTCCTTCATTTAATTCATAATGTAATGTAAAGCATATGTAAATACAAATCTTAGACGGAAATTTTCCAAGCAAATTTTGAGAGAAGAAAAGGGGAAAAAAAGAAAAAATAAAGATGTACTTTCATGAAATTAGCTTGCACTTAAGCTGACCTTATTGTTCGTATGTCAGAAAAAAAATCAGTAACTAGGAATTTTTTAACACATTTTATAATGAAGCCCTTGTTGGAAAACACTTTTCATATCAAATCTGGTAATGAGTTCTGCAGCCAGAAACAAGCAAAAATTTGGCACTCATCAAAGATACCAGACACACTGTTGGAATGGCCAGTAAATTTTATCAGAAGATGATTTAAAAAAAAAAAAAGGGAAAAAACTAACATTACAAACTAACTGAAAAATTCTGTGAGGATGGTCTCCAGAATTCATTATCATATTCTTCTGTCATAGACATGGGCAGAAAAGACCTGTATCAGAAAAGGTTATGTCCTTTCCTCCAGCTGCAAGGCTGTGTGCATACAGTGCTACCTACCTATGCAGCTCACGGAACTGCTGCAAAGGAAAGGTGGACTGGGGATACAAAGTGACATCAGCAGGCAGCATAAGATGACAGAAGGAAAAGGATCTTGCTGTCACATTGAATCAGGATTAAACTGCGGCATATGGTAACTGCACATGAGATGTTATATCCTTTTGGCATGGACCCTGGGTACAGAAGTGGAGAGGGGGAATCTCTGTTTAGTTATTAGTCCTTGTTCTGTATCAGGTAAGAGAACTGGGTTAGAAAATAAGAACTGGCAGAAGTTGTTTGAAATATACTTTTTAAATCACTTGTCAGAAAAACCTAAAGAACTCTTTCAAAAAGATGTCTATTTCCTTTTTATTTCAACTGAAAATAATTTTATTATTGGACTCTCCCAGCCATCCCACCACATTCAATCTTGAAATGGGGAAGAAAAAAAATTCATCTCTTGCTCTGCTTTCCCCAGGGGAGTGTCAATGCCAACACAGCTTTTGGAGGCAGAGCATCAGTGCACCTGAGAGTCCTGAAATTAGGCACAGCTGGGTGGCTGAAGCCAGCTTTCAAGAAGTGGCTGGCAGGGAGGGTTTCAGGCTAGGGCAGGAAAGAGCAAGTGAGCTGAGCCTCAGCTTCACTAGAAAGCCTGGCAGGAAAGAGCAAGTGAGCTGAGCCTCAGCTTCACTAGAAAGCCTGGCTTCTCCATCTGTATTTTGCTTAACTGTAGTTCTACTTTCATATTCACTTCAGTAGTTATGGATACTCTTTTAAGAACTATCTGCAGTCATTTTAGTGGCACTAAGTTTCTAGCACGCTTATCTCCTATGATCTGTGTGTTACTCTGTTTTAGAATGTTTAGAATGTTTAATATAGGATAGTCAAGATTCATATTAACAAAGTAATTTATTTAAAAAAAAAATTAGCAAAAACATCTTAGTGATGTAAAATGTCTGAAGATAAAAGAAATAAAAAAATGTAGACAATAAGAATATAATTAGTACTATGCGACATGTGGTGAGATTTCTGGTTTTGATCATCAGCCCAGGAATAATGAGGATAATGGGATGCTTTGTTCTAACTGCAATCAGAAGGTGTGGAAATTAAAATCTCTACAGAGTCTGAAATCTGAAACCATAAATAATAATGAAAGTCTTTTTGTACTCTGTCATTAACTAATGACACATGAACTTTTTCTGAGGAAAAAAAGCAGTGCCCAGCACCATATCAAGTGTCCTGCTGCTGGACAGGAAAGTGTAATACACTTTCCAGCTCCTGGTCTCATTGTGGTTCAAGCAGAAGCAGTTTGATGCACAAGGGTCTAAGGTTTTATATGGCAATGCTATGTAGTCCATATTTTCTGCCCCACAATTATTTTTTTTCCATGCAGGCCATGTGAACTAAGGGTCCCAGCCCTACAAGAAGACAGACACAAAAGTATGGACCCCCACAGTAGTACTGAATATGCTGTAAATGTGAGAAGAAGGTACTAGTGAACCCTCTGCTTTATTCTCTGAGGTGGGATGATTTAAGGAATTATTTCAAGATTAGGGTAAGAGCAAGGAAGCAGTACTTGTGGCACAGGGGCAGGAATTCTAATAAGTCCTTGTGTTGGAGACCTTGAAAAGAACAATGTTTCTGATGTACAACATAATTTTTCTGTTTCTTTTATAGGAATTCAATAGCCATTTTTTCAGAACTGTTGTATACCATTTATTTTAAAACACCTTTTCATTGCTGAAGTGAGTTATTTGCTATAAAAGATTTTTTAATAGTATTTTTGGATCCTCTGTAAGAAATAAAGCAAACATATTATTGCATTCAAGACATATAAAATTTCATTTTCACCAGACATAGAGTGACTTCATCTGTGTATGAATAAAATTTTCCTATGAACCGCAGCAGAAATTTAATGGTTTCTCACAAAGGTTCTTAGGCAACCCATTTTTAAAAATTCTATCTTAGCAAATATACTGGAGATTAAGAGTGTATTTTGAATGGAGAAAAAAAAAAAAAAAGAAAAAATACCCATAAAAGCAGATTTAGGTGAAAACAGTGATAAATTCCTCTTTCCAGACAACAATAAAATAAAATAAGGGGATTCTAAATCAGTGACATAAACGGGATTTCTTTTCCAGTTTTTCCTTAACAAAGAGTTAGAATAAAAATATTCCCTTAAATCAATCCCTAATTTTCAATCCCTAAGATTGAAAATGTGGGGTTTTTTTGAGACATTTTTGGGAAAAGCTCTAGTTAGGTGGAGAAAATATAAGGACAGAAAACACGCATATCGCTGAATACGCTTTTTACTGATTTACATTCTAATGTCTAGGAAATGCTTGTAAGTTCAAATTAATGTCATATGTGGTCATCTAGCACTATTTCTTATTATCTGCATTTTTAATATTACCTCAATTCACATCTATTTCATAGGACACAGGTCATTTTACCAAACTAAGCCATCATCTGGAAAACTTACAGACAGTAATTGGAAGTAATTTTTCAAAGAGTAAAATTAGGTTAAATAAATAACTCCCAAAGAGTGTTTGAGAAAATAACCTATTGTGTTCATACCTTTTGCACCTCTTTAAGTTTGGACACTGGGAAAAGGGAGTCCCACATCACCCTCAGGAGTCCCAGACTTTTTTTTGAAGGACCACCTCTAAGTATAAGAATGTATGTGTGCTCAGAAAAAATCTCTACTGCAACAGGACAGAATATGAGGTAAAAACTGTACATGGGAGTAGTAAACCATGTGGCAGTTTGCCCACTGTGAACCCTGGGGAAATCATTTACCTGATTCCACGTGTTGCTAATTCATTTCTGCAAAGGTTCCTCAAACTAATTGGTGTGTAGGCTTTTTGATTGCAAATATATTTGTTAGGAAACCTGCATTTTAGCAGTTTCTCTTGAAATAGCTCTCAAAATAGGGCATCTAATTTGTCCATTTTTTCAAACCTTTGTTGAAAAAGATCATATCAACAGTGAAGGGAATGCAAAGAGCCAGAGGAATAATGAGATAATCCACAAAAACCTGATAAGAATTAGAAGACAAGAAAACCTCTGAAATAGATCTAATGAATGACTGTGGCTCTAAAGGACAAGTTATGATTCACAGCAATGTCAGCTGCAAAATAAAACATAAAGAGCAAATATTTATGTAAATATGTGTATATACATGCATACATATATACATATAAGTATATATTTATGTATATATTTATAGATACATAACTATGCATATATAATTACATAGATAACTATGAGGTCAATTCTGAAATCCAGAGTCACCTTGATCCTTTTTTTTTCCCTGAATTTTTTTCTCATCATAAATCAACTTATATTATTGAAATCTGACATATTAAGATGTACCTCAAGTAAATTAATCCAATGCATTCAATTTTAGATGTCATTGCTTTAGTTTATGTATCTATGCTTACAGCATTAAAAGAGCTAAACATGTCTCAATATTATTTTTTTTTAAATACATGAAATAATGGGACTTGAGTTAAAAAAAAAAAAAGAGAGTGACAGAGTTTCTCTAACTGGACATTTTTAATGTAAAAATTGCAGTAGGTGTAGGTCAAATGGAAATTTTCTTTGTTATTTCATTTTTAATAAGCACTTATTATTTATTCCTTCCCCTATTTTCCCTTTCCAAATTGTGGAGTGTTTGGATATTAATAATTTATTTCACAAGTTTGGACACTGTGGTAACATTTAGGTTGCTTCTTCTAAATTTATGGCCTAAAAAACTACCAGGATATTATGGAAATAGTTCATACGAAAATATTTTAATATTGCTGTTGAAAATTCATAAAATAGTATAAATTATTAGAAAGTATTATTTGTTACCAAATGGAAATCAGGGTTGGCTAAACATTTGTAACAGTGTTAGTGGAAGAAAGGTTTTCCACTTAATTTCAAGTTAGATAAGGAATGAAATAAAGATAGTGATTTTGAATATATTATAGATGAAACAAATTTAATAGGCACTAAAAGAATTTAAAGTTTTGTCTTAGTTTGACCTTTATCTTGTCTGTCTTCATGTTATTATCTTTGTGAGCAAAATAATTCACAGAAGTTCAGGAAGATTACTCTTGTGCAACAAGGAATTAATCATGTAATTTTTCTGAATTGTAACTTGGTTAAAAAAAGATATATAACATAGAGAAACAGAAGGAAGACAGAATGAAAGAGAAAATTAATCTCTTCTGTGAAGGCTATGTACAACATTCTAATAAATACAGAAAGTAAGGATTTGCTTCAATAATAATTACTATTACTGGCCCAATAAGCATTTAGAAAGGTCAGAATCTTTCTATATACCATCTAAATTATCTGATATAAAACATGAAAATATTATTTGGCATGTTGTTTTCTCAAAGCTAACATTTGCAATCATTTTGAATAATTTAGAATAGCATATCTTGTCTGAGGCATCCCAGGACATCTTCATTGAGTCTAGTGCTTTCAAAGTTGAGTGCAAAAGTGGCCAAAAAAAGGATAGTGCACTATGGATATGTAATTATTATTAAAATTTGAATATCAAGAACGAAGTCACTTCAAGGCTTAAATACAGATATTCTGGATTAAATGGACCAAACCCATAACTACAAAGCAAATAACAACCATTCAACAGACAAAAATCTTTAGTCAGGAGAGCTGAGTGGCTCTGCCAGAAGTTCTTTGCTGTATGTCCTGAAAAGTGCATTAGCCTCATTCAAACTTTAGAAAGAAGTTTAAGAATTATATAAAATATCGTTGCAAGTAACTCAGCTCAACTGTTCACTCCATGTACAGGTCGTTGGTTTTTTTAACATACTTCAGTTTGTTGATTTTATTATATTTATGTTTTGATTTGTTGGGCAGTTTTTTACTTTATTTATAGTGTTGACTTTTTAGCACGACAAAGCATGCCCTGGCTATGGGTGAATTTTCCCACACTGCGTAAGGGACATCAGTGTGTTTCAGAAAGTGGTGGAATGAGCATGAAGTAAGTGGCTTCAGTGATCAAGAAGTCTAAAAATGGCTTTGCAGAAATCACTAGGGACACCAAAACGCCTTCTGAATTAAGTGCAGAGGTACAAAGAGGTTTAACTGGGCTGGGAACAGTTTGCCTTTGCCTGAATATAAAAACAGAAATTCCTGAAGGTACATGGGTTTGTTTTCAGATGCCTAAATGTGTTAAAAATTCAATTCTAGCAGACTATTCCAGGACATCTGTCAGAAAGCTTGTGGTAGACCATGGCATTGTGCCCAAACCCCTCACACAGCTTTGTGACCTCTGTACAACAAATTGAAATTCTTCTCGATTATCTCGGAGGTCCCTTCCAACCCAGTTATTCTGTGAATCTGTGAAAGTTATGGGATTTGTACATTTTATCAAAACTGTAGAAGAAGGTAACACTTAGTCATGTAGACGTGTGTCTTCACAGCCATATAAATATAGTTGTCTATGAACAAATATAGAATACTCTTCATATTCAGAGTCTTGATTGACTATGTGAGTCACTGCTAAAAATAATCACTTTTTACTCTTCTGCAACTGACAGACCAAATGTGACAAAGATTATCTGTCATAAAGTGTTAAACATGCTCTAAAGTTCCCACTGAAATGTATGGTTCAGCTGCTTTGATATGCACATTTTGCTGAAACAGCACAATTATTTATCTTCAGAAAAGTGTACAATTGAAAGAGTAAAGTCTGCTTTTGATCACCACTTTGAAATCTTCATTAGCACGATTTTATTCAGAGCTGCAGCTGCTTCTCTCTGGTGGTGGAAACTAATCAATCAAAATGCAAACTTACTTCTGAAAGACTACAAAGCAGCAGCCAAGTATCAGTATATTTTTGGTGTGGCTTTAAAGCACACTAATAAGGAACAGAATATGTAATTCTCTTTATACTAAATACACTATTCACAGCAATGACAGTTAATTACCAAGTAAAACAAAAGTAAATATTTGGCAAAATTACAACTTTTAAGAAAACGAGTGTAAATGAACTACTGGAGCAATTAACAGATGTTTCCATAACGTGTACCTGACAGGAGGGCTTTTTAAATGAGGTCAGTGTCAAATTCTTTAAATTATATTTTTATTTTAATTTGGGTTAGAAAGGATTAGTAACTTGTCCCCTGTGATAACCTGTAATTTATTAGCTGGAAGCTGTTCTATAGTTGTTGGTTTTTATCTCTTGACTGCCTCAGGCTACAGGTATAATTGAGACTGCCAAAAACTAGAATTAACTGGAAGTTGTGAAGAAATTTGTCTTGTTTTCCTTCAGCAAATGTACTAGCATAACCAAAAATTCTAATGTGAACTTTGGACAACATGGCCTTCCATCGCTTATAATGAAAATGATAACTCTTTATACAACTCTTTTGTAAAGAGTTATATATAACTCTTTATACAACAACTGAGGATTTATGACTGTATAGCAAGCAGAAAATTCTATTTTGCATAATATTTTGTATGAGAATATTATATAATCTCAATTCGTTTAATGGAACAGTGCAGATGTCAACCCCGGTTATACACTAATTGGTTAAAATACATATGGGACAGGTACAGATGTCTCTATATGGTCATGTGGTGCACTGGAAGTAAAGACATGTCTGGGGATGTGTCAGTAAAGCCACATGCAGCATCCCCTGAAAAGGAAATTATAAATTATTCGTGGATGAAAGTACAGTAATTTTTGAATCATTAAGAAGGGCAGACTTAACTTGCTAAGGTAGGGTTCACCTAACTCCTCTGCAGCACTCAATAAACACTATTTTACCAACAGAAGGGCATACATGGTGTTATGGTTTGACTCTGGCCAAAAGCCGAGCCCACACATAGATCTAAAATTTCTCAGAGAAGGGGAAAAAACCCTTGACTTTTGTGATAAGGATTACAAGCAA